>JAVGWX010000015.1:35936288-36196288 GCA_036924085.1 Ariolimax columbianus
ATTTCCATCTCTTTCTGCCACTCTTCTGTCTCTTTCTTTCACTCTTTCTATCTCCTTCCGTCACTCGTTCTGTCACTCGTTCTGTCACTCTTTCTGTCACTTTTTCTGTCACTTTCTGTCACTGTTTCTATCTCTTTTTGCCACTCTTCTATCTCTTTCTGTCACTCTTTTTATCTCTTTCTGTCACTCTTCTATCTCTTTCTGTCACTCTTTCTGTCACTCTTTCTGTCACTCTTTCTATCATTATTTCTGTCTTTCTTTCTATCTCTTTCTGTCACTCTTTCTATCATTATTTCTGTCTTTCTATCTCTTTCTGTCACTCTTTCTGTCACTCTTTCTGTCACTCTTTCTATCTCTTTCTGTCACTCTTTCTGTCACTCTTTCTGTCACTCTTTCTGTCACTCTTTCTATCATTATTTCTGTCGCTCATTCTATCTCTTTCTGTCACTCTTTCTGTCACTCTTTCTGTCGCTCTTTCTGTCACTCTTTCTGTCGCTCTTTCTGTCACTCTTTCTGTTACTCTTTCTGTTATTCTTTCTGTTACTCTTTCTGTCACTCTTTCTGCCACTCCTTCTATCGCTTTCTGTCTCTCTTTCTCAAACTCTTTCAATCTCTTTCTTTCTCTCTTTTTCTGGCTCTGTTTTTCTCTCTCTCTGTCTTTTTGTCTCTCTTTCTGTCACTCTTTCTCTCTCTCTTTCTTTCTCTTTCTTTCTATATATGTTTCTTTCTTTCGTACACATACTCATCCTCACACACCTTTTCTTTCAAAGCCTGCATCCATCCATCCATTTCTTCATCTCTCCCTCCTTCCCCCTACTTTAGAATCCTCGCTTATCCTCACCTGGTGCAGGCATTTGTTGTTGTTATTTACCGACACTCGCGTGTACCTTTGTACGTGTGTATATGCGTGTGTGTATGTGTGTGTCTTCGCAGGTATTGTGTCTATACCTGTGTGGGAACAAGACGTACCTGTGGGTGGCCCAGGTACCTGACACATTCTCCCTCTTGATTGTTCGTGTTGTTCCTGCAAACAACCAGAACCGATTCATTTTTTGTGGTCACAATTTCTAGTGTTCATTTCTAGTTTTTTGTCGTGTACTTCAGCTTCCGTTTTCCTTCGAAAACTCCTCAATATTTGTTTTTGTGTTACAAAAATAACGTTTGTGAATTTCTTCAAAATTCTTGGACAGAATTATTGACTGAAAGAGAAAAGACTTAAAAAAGTACTGTGGATAGAATTATACACTGCAAGAGAAAAGACTTAAAAAAGTACTGTGGATAGAATTATACACTGCAAGTGAAAAGACAAAATCAAGAAATGTGATAATATTTAAAATTGAAAAGGGAAAGAAAGAATAACTTCTGGTCAGGCAAACTATACTGATCAGCCATGTTAGGTAGGTCCAACATACTGGACAATACCCGCACTTTGGCTTCCTCGTTGACCTTCCTGAAAACGGCTGTTTTCACGGCAGCCTGACTTAGAAGATGAAGGATCGACGTGATCCCCGTAGTAGTGAGGGATACGCAGATGGAGCCAAGCATAGCACAACCGCCTGGAGGACCATTACCCACCTTCATCGGCCCGCTCGGGATGTGGGGCAATCTACTACAACCCGTCACGTAACGTCCTTTTTAGGGCGCACAGAGAATAATAGTACTCATTGTGGGCATTCATCAACAACAAAAATAGACAAGACGTCTAAAAAAAACAAAAAACAAACCACGGAGGACAAATTGAGAGTGACCTAGGACTCATTTGAGAGACGTTTTGTTGGAATCACTCTCCGGAACCAACAGATGCAACATCTTCACAATTTTAACATAAGACGATTGTTCTTTATGAATGCTGCGGTAATCTATGCAGACAAAGCAAGAGATAGATGGACAGATCACATGTCGCGACCAGACCATGTCCGATGTAGCACGGGGACAACAATCTGGTACCTTCCCAGGCAAAAAGAGGCCACGGGGAAGACATCCAATGCCATGGTCACCCTTTGCTGTCCGCTATAACATCCGAGAGGTCGCTGGTGAAGTGCTTATTACCCACTGGACTTCCGTGGCTCAAGAAACAGTCCGTTGGAGACGAAGGTGAGACCCACAGCTGCGCTGAGGAACGGGTAATTAAGATCATGAAGATCCAAACAAGGAATAAAACAGACAGACAAGAACTGTGGACAGAACTATACACTGGAAGAGAAAAGACAGACAAGAACTGTGGACAGAACTATACACTGGAAGAGAAAAGACAGACAAGAAATGTGAACAGAACTATACACGGAAAGAGAAAGGACAGACAAGAACTGTGAATAGAATTGTACACTTTAAAAGAAAGGACAGACAAGAACTGTGAATAGAATTCTACACTGAAAGAGAAAGGACAGACAAGAACTGTGAATAGAATTGTACACTTTACAAGAAAGGAAGAGACAAGAACTGTGAATACAATTGTACACTGAAAGAGAAAGGACAGACTAGAACTGTGAATAGAATTGTACACTTTAAAAGAAAGGACAGACAAGAACTGTGAATAGAATTTTATACTGAAAGAGAAAAACCAGGAACTGTGAGCTGAAATGTCTTTTAGGAGATGGAAGCTGTCTTGTACCTTTTAACATCTCTTATGTCATTTCTTCAATATGTATACGAATATAAGAATGAAAGAGCTGACATCCTGGCCTCAGGGGCAACGGCAGTTGAGAGAATGGATAGAGGTGACATGTTGACATGGTGACATGATGACATGGTGACATGTTGACATGTTGACATGGTGACATGTTGACATCGTGACATGGTGACATCATGACATGCTGACATCGTGACATGTTGACATGGTGACATGGTGGCATGGTGACGTGTTGACATCGTGACATGTTGACATCGTGACATGGTGACATGTTGAAGTTGATCAGCCACCACTTTTTGAATGAAGACACTGCACTCGATGAACCTGCAATGCGCAGATTTCAGGATTTTGAAATTTTACTCGGATCCAGCATAGATGGCCGTTTGAGAGGACGGGGTAGGAATGTGTACAACCAGCAAGCTACAAAAACCATCAGTGTCTAGCACTCTTTGTCATTTGCAAAGGGGGAACTGATCACCGAGGGATCTACCAGAAGTGCAATAACATCGATTCCTAACAAAACAGAACAGTGAGCGAAGGAGGTAAATAATGTAAGATAATAATTAATTTCGTGTCCAGCTTTCTCTCCATAGAAATCATTGCGCCCCTAAGATAGCTGGCCCTCTTTGTTTAATTTGCAGGTTTTTATCACTTATGACATAGGTGAGTTCTTGTGGACAACACACACAGTCTACTTGGTCATATCATGATTTATTTATTGAGGATCAATTTGAGCAGCAGTGAATCTCTCATTTCTTAACATCACTGCTTTGATATTATAATACAAGTGTCAGGAAGATTTTTTCTCATGGATATTGTTTGTTCTCCATGATTTTTCCACAATTTTTCTAGTACATTTCTTTAGCTGTTTGGTTGGTTGGTTATTGATAACGTGACCTGTGGGCTATTGGTTTTAGGTCCAATGCCAAATAGTGGTATCTGCAAGTGTTTGTGAGCTGTTATTTAGTTTCCTACAAAGTCTTCTATTCGTTTGACCTCAGAGGAAGAAGATCTTTCCTAACACTGGCAAGCGCTGGGCATTCAAAACGATGATGCTCAACATTTTTATAGGGGTGTGTACACAGCCGGCACTCTGGAGCATGTTCTGATTGAACTCTCTTACGTGACTGTTAAGTTGTATGTGTTGAATGGGGAGTCAGAAAATTGTGCCCCGATCTCTTCTGCTCAGTAGGTTGATGTTGTCTTTGGGATTTGGGGTGGCCATTATGTTTGTGCTTTAGCGATTTCGATTACTGGTTTGGTATTTAATTGAACTATTTTGTAAGCAATATAATATTGTGCTAAGAGTGCGTGGCTTGCCTGCCGACAAGGAGGGCAGCGGTTCGAATCCCCCTTATGGCATATGTTGTTTTTCTGTTGGGGGTGAAATAAACAAACATAGCCAGCACACGGCGTGGCGACATCAATGACAAAGCGGTCTGTAGTCCTCAGCCTTCAAAACCCCTCGACTACCCCAGCAATGGGAAAAATTACAATTTAAAAATGTTGTTAAAGTAATCTTGTGCTGGATGTTAGCCACTTCTTGTAGAGTTCCTTTTTAGTATCGATTCATCCTGGAGAACAGGGCGACCGATTCCAACCAGGCTCGCCCACAGGTGGCGGATAGTGGAACGACCTCCAGGTATGGAGCGTCAGCTGCGATATAAGCCAGGTATTATAACTCATCGAATAAGCAGTCCTGCATAGTAGTTGGAGATTTCAACAGCCACTCGGAGAGATGGGGATACTCTGACACAGACAGCAGAGGTGACGAAGTGGAAGATTGGGAGATAGATGCAAATCTCTCCCTAATCAATAGGCCGGAGGATAGCCCTAGCTTCTATTCAAGAACATGGCATACCACCTCGACTCCAGATTTGGCCTTCTCCACACAGGACATACACTATAAAATAGACCGCCAGGTGCTAAACCAACTGGCAGGTAGCGACCACAGGCCGATCAGGCTAACCATTGACATGGAAGTAGGCCCACAGGAAACAAAACCGCTCCCACGTTGGAATTACAAACGAGCCGACTGGGACAGATTTGCAATCCTGACAGATGGGCTGTGTGAAACCATCAACACACGAAACACCAAAATGAAGCCCATGGTAGAGAGCCTAAGCAAGGCAATAATGCAAGCCGCCACTGAAACCATCCCAAGAGGAGCTAGGAAAAACTATAAGCCCTACTGGAATGATGAGTTACAGAAAGTGGAAGATGCAGTAACAAATGCTAGGAACATGGCAGAACGAGAAAAATCCATGGAGGCAAACATCGCCCTCAAAGCCGCCGCGGCGAAGTACAAACACACTCTCAAGCAAACAGCAAGAGAAAGCTGGAAAAATAAAACGGAAAGTCTAAACCTGGACAAAGAAGGGAACAAGCTATGGAAGCTAGTCAGAGCCATGAATGACGAAACCCCGTCAAATAAACAAATTACTATCAAGCAAGGCGAGAACTTGATCACAGGTAAGAAAGCCGCAAACGCCTTTGTCGACCACTATGCCAGAGCAAACCACATCGAGGTCCCTGCAGATAAGCATACAGACATTAGCGAAGAGCTAAAGGGACACGAAAACATAAATACGGCTCCTGAAGAGCACATGATGGCCAAACTAACAATGCGCGAAATGGAAGAGGCTATGAGAACACTAAAGAAAAGGAAAACTCCCGGAAAAGACGGGATAACAAACGAAATGCTGATGGGGCTGGGCCAAACAGCGAAGAAGAAACTGCTATCGGTCCTAAACCAAAGCTGGAAAAGGGGAATTGTACCACAGGCATGGAAAGATGCAATACTGGTACCAGTACCAAAAACAGGAAAGGACAAAACAGATCCAAATGGATACAGGCCCATAAGCCTACTGAGCTGTGTCGGCAAGCTGATGGAGCGGATGATAAACACCAGACTGATGTGGCATCTGGAAGAAAAACGAATACTAATTCCACAGCAAGCCGGCTTTAGACAGCACAGATCCACTGAGGACCAGGTCATCCTCATAGCCCAGGAGATAGAAGATGCCTACCAGGCACAGAAACACACAGTAGCTGTCTGGGTGGATCTGGAAAAGGCATTTGACAAAGTCTGGAAGGATGGACTTAGAGTCAAGCTAAGAAGAAGTGATGTCTGTGGGAAGATGTACAAGTGGATCAACCACTACCTCAAACAAAGAACGGCCAGAGTCCAAGTACAAGGGCAGATGAGCAAAAAGGTGACACTCGAGCAGGGAGTACCCCAAGGGGGAGTATTGTCACCCACACTCTTCCTGGTATATATAAACGATATTACAGAGAATATACCAAGAAGAGTCCATAGCTCAATGTTTGCAGACGATCTGGCTATGTGGACCTCTGAAAAGAATCTCACCATAGCAAGAAATCGGATGCAGACGGCCCTAACATCGCTGGAAGAGTGGGCGAACTCATGGCTGGTCAAAATAAACGAGGAGAAAACCACGTGCACAATATTCTCGCTCTCATTAAAACCCCAAAGTACCAAATTAAGTCTAAATGGCAAAATCCTGCAGCCAGACGACAACCCAACCTATCTGGGAGTCACATTTGATCGGCGCATGACATGGAAAAGTCAGATTGAGAGAAACCGAATGAAAGCCAGAGAAAGAATGGCGATCATGAGGAAACTTGCTGGCACAAGCTGGGGAGCAGACGAAGGCATACTAAAGAAACTGTACACTGGAAGAGTGAAACCAGTTCTCGAGTATGGCATTGCGGCATGGACAACAGCAGCGAAGGCGAACTTCGATAAAGTTAACAAACTTCAAAACCAAGCCATGAGAATTATAACAGGTGGCATGAAGTCAACGCCAATTGTAGAACTTGAAAAGATTACAAAACTGCAATCCATGACCGATAGAAGAGACTGCAGAGCCCAGCTGCAGTCAGAGAAACTCCGAAGACTGACGGACCATCCAATGTACCAGAGACTAAACAATCTGGGAAATGGGAAACTAAAGCGGAGAAACTTTGCAGAAATAGCCAAAGCAAAGATGCACGAAGATCCCATAAACGCACTAACAACACCAAAGCCCATCATTACTGTACGAAAACCTACTTGGAGGCAGGATATATTTCCAGAGGTGGTAGAAAATATACCAGGTATTGCAAACAAAAACTGCCAGACTGAAAAAGAAAGGAGAGACACTACCCTAAGCTTCATAACGAAAATCTACCCAAGCATGGACTGGACCCATGCATACACCGACGGTTCTGTAACAAACACTACACAGAACGGAGGGGCAGGAGCATTCCTGAACCTACCAAATGGCAGAAAAATAACACTGTCATTCGCTACTGGTAAGTACACAAGCAATTTCAGAGCGGAGGCAGAAGCACTGAGGGCGGCAGTGGAAGAAATGGTAACACACAGTGAAAATGAGAGCCATATAGTCCTGCTGACAGATGCTCTCGCCGTAGTCACAGCGCTAAAAAGCCAGAAAAACACTGAGCTTAATGACTTAAGAGCAGCACTCTGCAAACTGTGCCAGCAGTCCGCACCAAAAAGGGTAGTGGTACAGTGGGTGCCGTCACACTGCAACATCCAAGGCAACGAGGAGGCAGACAGACTGGCAAAAGAAGGTGCAAGGCTACCACAAACAGATACCAGTATGACGTACGAAGAGTCAAAACGGCTTATCAAAGCCAGATACAGGACCAAATGGGAAACCGAACATACTGGTTACACCAAAAACAATGCCTATTACCAGTTGAACCGAAGAGAGCAGGTCGTTGTCTTCAGACTTCGCACTGGCCACAACAGACTGAGGTACCACCTATTCAACAAATTGAAGATAGGGTGTACCGACGAATGCCCGTGCGGTACTGGTAATATGACCACTGAACATCTGCTGCAGAACTGCCCGACATACGAGGATCAGAGAGAGCAGATGTGGCCATTGCCAGTGGAACTGCAAGACAAGCTCTATGGTAGTGGCGAGAGTCTCAGGATGACCGCCGCTTTTTTCGAAAAAATAATGGTTACTGTCTGACTGTGTACGCAGAAGAAGAAGAAGAAGAAGAAGAAGAATAAGCAGTCGTGGACCAACCGGCGGTGTATTCCAGCAGGATGGGGTGGGAAAACAGGTGGCACTGCTGTCCCCACTGAAATACCCCATGAGTCCTATGACGAGTACACCAAGCGGGTAAGAGCCGCTATATGCTCTATCCATGGGAAGGAAACTGCGGTAGACAAACCAACCCAACCTACTGCCTTGCAGGTACTATCCGGAATCGGAAAGGCTATAGGAGACAACCCAAAACAGAAAACTCAACCCGACCTGCCGAAGATGGAGTGTGTCAGCTACAACGCAGGAACCGGGAAAAATCAGGGCACACACCCATCAACAGGATATGGTCATGTGACAGTCTGCCCTATCGTCATGGTGTCGCTCCTACAAGTTACAACCGGGGAGGAGCGGTGCCAGGACCCCAGCCTCGAGGTACCCACCCAAGCAACCGGTGCCTCTGCTAACCTAGTGGTCAGGGGGAGGCAGAGTAGTGTACTGATCAACAAAGCAAAACAGTATCGATTCATAATGGACATTTACCACAATACATTAAAAATTGACGCAATTTCTCCCGCAGCTGCATTATTTTTTAGGACATCGCGTTGTTTAAGTTTAAATGGTTGTTGGGATGCAGATGCTGAACAGCGCATGAGCTGCAGTGATCAGCGACCCATAGCTGACTGCTAGCATCTGGGCCAGCGAACCAAAGCTGCCAAGACCCTTCTACACCTCCACGTGGTGATACTGGATAACAGGCTGCAGCAGGGCATACTGGCTAAGGAGAAGGGATCGAAGAGGGAATGCTAACCCGGTACTCAAAAAATGCTTGCTGAAGTCGGAAGTATTGGACCGAATGGTGCAAATATCGCAGTGAAGCTGTAAACTACGACACAACGTATTCCGTTCTATGGACTACATTCTGCTACTTAAGCCCAGGGTTTGGTAGTGGGAGATTGAGAACGAGCTAAGCCAAGCCAAGCCAAGCCAAGCCAAACCAAGCCAAGCCAAACCAAGCCAAGCCAAGCCAAGCCAAGCCAAACCAAGCCAAGCGAAGCCAAGCCAAACTAAGCCAAGCCAAACCAAGCCAAGCCAAACCAAGCCAAGCCAAGCTAAATGGTTGTTACTTTGAAAGCCTGTAACATTTTTATTTGACGGTCTATTGATATGATTTGTTTGTGAGTATAGAAATAAATGAATAAATAATGTGTTGGTTTTATTGTTTTTGTTGTGTGTGTGTTAGTTTCTGAGATAAAAGAAGATGAAGATGATAATCTTAAAAAACAGCACACATATATAGTGTCTCCAGTTTTTGGTGTCACTTGGTTGGTAAAAAAAATAAAGAATCGCATTCAACGGATTACCGATGTTTACCGTAATTGCCGTTTCTGTGACCTTCGACTATAAACGTAATTATTGTATCGATATAAGCAATCTAAACAGATCTACTTCAGAAAAGTCCGTTGCAGAAACTTGACTCCTGCATTCTCAACAACGGGTGAATCTTCAAATCCGAACGAAAAAAATAAATAAATCATGTCCAAACGTCTAATATTAATTCCGAAAACGCCATTGTTGTTATCTAATAGTACATTACGGCAGTCGGAACTCTCTACAATTCAAAAATCAGTATCGTTAAAACTTTTTCTGCGTAGCAGTTTGTTTTAAAATTTGATTAAACGGCAGCACAGCGAATGAGTTGTTTCAGTCAGCTACTCTAAGGTGGACGATTGTATCAAGTTCAGCGAACCTGAGTCAGTCAATACCCTACTTCGCCTGCGAGTGGAGACCCTGGGAACAGGCTGCACTTGTGTAGTCTGTATAAGAGTATAGGGATCGCAGAAGGCAAACCAGGTCCCAAAAAAGCCGGTTGTGTAGGAACGACAGGAACAAATATCCCAGCCTAGCTGTAAACTACGACACAAAGTTATAGACTCCTTTTAAGGACGAAGGATGAAGATTAAGAATAAGACGCAAGTGTAAGGATGTACATGTGCGGGATTGTGATGGGGCTAGCATGCAATGTCTGCTTCAATTTTACGTTTTACACTTTATTCACTAGTGGTTTCTCTAATGTTTCATATTTAGAACACTATTTGTATAGCAGAGAGAGAGAGAGAGAGAGAGAGAGAGAGAGAGAGAGAGAGAGAGAGAGAGAGAGGAAGAGAGAATAAGATAGGGGAAAAAGGGAAAAATTTAGAAAAATGAGACAGAGATGGGAGGCAAAGAGTGTAAGACAGAGCAAATTGGAGGAGGATAGAGAAATACACTGAGAGAAAGTGAAAGTGAGAGATGAGAGGCAGAGAAATGAGTGAAGAAAGAAAGAGGAGAGGGATAAAGAGATGGGAAAGATAAAGACAGAGAAGACAATGCGGTACATATAAAAATGCGAAATTGGAGAGGCACTAAGAAAAGAGTAGAGAAAGCGACGCAGTAAGAGAGGAAAGACGAAAAACAGCAGGAGAGAAAGAGAGAGAGAGAAAGAGAGAGAGAGAGAGAGAGAGAAAGAGAGAGGGGAAAGGGAAAAGAAAGATACATCTAAGAGTGAAAATATAGAGAGAGAAGAAGGAGACATAGAGAGAGAGAAAGCGAGAGAGAGAGAGAGAGAGAGAGAGAGAGAGAGAACAATGAAAAGATGAAAAAGAAAGCAAAGACAAGACTCCTTTCTCCATTTCCATTTATCTAGTTTCTTCATAAATCATTCTTTCTGAATTTATAACTCTATCAATTGTGTGTTCGGCGATCGGTCGAACACTATTCGAAGTTGTACTAGTGGGACAATATGGTTATTCGCAGATAAAACTAAGACGAGAATGTACCACGAAAGGCCACCTCGCGCTTGGTGAAGAAAAGTTCTAGCAACACAGAAGTGAAACAATAACGTTGAAAAGGAGAAAGAAAAACAAACAGCTAAGTATTCATTTTTTACAATTCAAATTTTTTTTTCTATAGTTCGCCTCTCCAAGTTGTATTATCCTATACACAGGCATGACTGAAAGTGGCTACTACTGAGTAAATAAGGGGTCTGATAATTTTCTTTGCCGATTATTCTCATGCACTGCAATTAATTCTCTTTTATTATTCCTTCATTGTTTAATCAATTCATCATCAATGTTTTTATCTAATTTAATCTGTGGACATAAAAACACAACTGAAGTAGAGGTGGGCTATATTTTATGTTCCAGCAAAAACACCGGCCCAGGTCTCGATGTGGTGCAGTGTTGTAACGTCAAACGGCTGGATAAAGCATATATTAGACATGGGAGAATAGAGTTGAATGTTAAAAAAAAAGTAAAGTAGCCCATAGCATACCTGCCGTAGGGGGTGTGAGGTGTTAGCGATCTCACATTTCAAAGGCTCGGCTACATGAGGGCGGTAGCCATCTCCTCTCCCTCGCCGCTTTTACTTCCCGGACTGAACCGGTATCCATTTAAGGCTGGGTCAACCCAGTGGCCGTTGCGGTCTAAAAAGAAATATTGCGCTACCCAGCTCCCAGAGTTGAATGATGCCACCAAAACATGTCTCTACGCACGAGAACCAGCGTCAGAGCCCATGGCTATATGGGTCTACTTTCTGACATTAGCAAAGATCACACACTGTTTAGTGTCGTTAAGCGCCGCAATGAGCTTAAGTCGTCTGTCCTGCGCCAAGTGCGTTGCGTCGGTCAATGTGAGCCCGTGTACCCGCATGATCACTCTAATGCAGAGGTTTTCAAACTGTATGCCACGGCTCCCATGGGCGTCTCGTCCCTCTTATAAAGGCTTTAAAAAAGTGTTGGGCTCAATATTTATGTCCCTAGATTTGAAGAACGGACGATGAAGAGGCAAGCTCGTCTTTCTCACTGACTTTGTGACCAGTTTAAGGTGTCATAAAACTGTCAGTTAATTAAATTAATTTAGATTTCATTTACAAAATAAAAAGTCTTATTTATTTTGTGTCCGAAACTTAACTTATTTATCCCCCACAGTTGGCATCAGATGTAAAATATGCACAATCAGAAATCATTAATATTTTTTGGGGTATAATTGCGTTTATATAGAGAGTGACCACGATGATTTATGCACAGGTCAAGGAAGCCGATGACCAAAATGGTTTGAAAACCTCTGCTCTAATGTCATCTATCCACCTGCCTCGATCTCAATCCCTTGTCCTGTAGCCAGATCTTTCAGCGTTGTTAGCCACCAGGTGAAGTAGATGAGGGTGCATTCTCAGGTGATGACCGAAACAGCGTGTATGGTGCCTTAAAACGTAATCTGTACAAGCCGCAGTGGCCACCATACTTCGTATACCGTCGTCTTACATTCTGGTACACCGATAACCTTCCTTCAGCATTTCATTTCACACGACGTAATTCTTCAATCATAGAAGCCATGTTTGGCACTGGTAGCACAGAGTCGGCATAAGTGTACTATTTATCGGTTGTTGGTTTACTGCCAAACCAATGATAAGGTGTCTAAGCACTGGTGACAGCTGAAAATTCACTGAAGACGGTTTCTCACAACTAGTCTCGTTTTTTGTCTGTCGAAAAATAAACACTGCCCAAATACATGAACTCATAAGACTGTTGAAGAGCAATATCATTTACACTTATGTTGATTGGCCCATTTGTTCTGCTAATCCTCATAGTTTCTGCTTTCGTCTCGTTAATTAGTATATTGTATTTAGCACAGGTAAAGCGAAAGCGGGAGAGAACAGTGATGGAAGGTATGGTGCCAGGCAAAAGAGGAAGGCGTAGACCAAGAAGACGATGGCACCAAGATATCCAGGAATGCCTGGGTATGACTGTGGCGGAGGCTGCAGTTTTGGTAAGGGAACGAGTTTCTTTCAGACAGACTGTGATGGGAGCGACGTTCTATAAAGAACATGCTACACGATGAAAGCGAAAGCGCGTTCAGTAGCTCTGTAATCACTCTACATAATGTCTATATTAAGCTGCCTGAGAACATTATGGCCAACAAAATATTCTCTGAGCAGTTACAGACCAATGAAAGAGATCTCAGATAACGCTAGAACATTATTAAATGATCATGTTCTATGTATAAGCCAGACAAGCAACAGTCGACGTTGTTCTCGACCTTGAGGATGCAAACACCGGTTTGATTTTAGTACTTTGATGCGTTGTTTGAAGGAGTGTAGAGTTAACTGGTTGTCAGGTACTCTGATGAAAGATTAGTTGCACTACTCTTGGGATCTTAGACATTAGAACCAATGTCGAAGACTGCGCTCTTACCGATGCAAAATACCTATACTCATCATCATCATGTAGCGTGTTCTTTATAGAACGTCGCTCCCATCACAGTCTGTCTGAAAGAAACTCTTTCCCTTGCCAAAACTCCAGCCTCCGCCACAGTCATACCCAGGCATTTCTGGATAACTTGGTGCCATCCTCTTCTTGGTCTACCCCTTCCTCTTTTGCCTGACTGTTCTCTCAAGATCGTTATGTCTCTTGATGTGACCAAAGTATTTACATTTTCTAGCCACAATGGAGTTGATAAACCAGTTGTCCTCTATGCTCAACTCTTGCCGAATGTCTACATTTGCCTTTTTCTCTGTCCAAGGTATTCTTAGGATCTTTCTGTAACATGTTGACTTGAAGGATTCATTTCTTTGTCTAGAATATCTATACTATAAGACAGAAAATACATTTGTCGATTTGTAAATAGTATGTTTAGGCGACCAGGCTTGGCCGCGTCGAATGGCCGTATCCATGACCACGTCTGATGGCAGCGTCCCAGACGGCCTTCAGTTTTGTTAGGGAGGTAGCGATCTGTTTTAGACATGTGTTGTGAGGGCGACCCCGAAAACGTCTCAAGGATGAGCACGGCTTCTTCCCGTAACTCGTCCTCAGGGCCTGCCAGAGCATGTTGTGATTTTGGACTTTCCGGGAAAGGCGATCAACGTGACCGAAGATAGGGAGACGACGGCGATCAATCGTTGAGACAATGCCTTCAAGTTGAGTACGTCGAACTAGTTCGCTGTTGGAAATCATGTCATGCCAGACGATCACGAGGATGCGTCCCTGGTTGCGCAGATGGAAGGCCTCAATCTCTCCGAGGTAGACGAAGTACTCGCTGGCTGCAATGGGGTTGTCGTTCACGGTGATGCTCAGCTCAGAGAGACCTCTGCTGAGGTTTTGGATTTTCGTCTTCGTCCAAGAGATGTGCAAGCCTAGGTAGGTAGCCGATCAATCCAGGGCATCTAGGGGTCCTACCAGGGCCTGAGAATCGTAGCCCACACCACTATTATGCTTCGCCATGAACTGGATCCTCTCAGTCTTCTGCACACAAACCATGGATCCTCGTCGGCGACTCCCGGGTAACCAATCTCCTCTACGCCTTAGGCGTCGTTATATCGGGCTACAATTCTCACGCCCTGGTAGGCTCCACTAGAGGTTGCCCCTCTTGTTAAATATTCAGTAACAGTACGCTAAAGTGACCTGAAATTTTCACAGATCATTCTCTCTGAAATTTCTAGCTACTGCGCAACTATTTTCAGTTATCTGCGTCGATTTTGCCTGTGTGATTTTACATTTCACCGCTCCATCGGTGAACTATAGCGACATGAAACTTGCAAATCTCATTATGTCTGGAATTTCCAGGTGAACGTACTATTTTCTGCTCGCCGCGTCAATCCCTTCCCGAGCCTGTGATGTCAGAACAGGCACGGCGTTTGGCAACATCTCGGCTGCCGACAGGGCGTGTTGATAAACTGGTGTAAAAGTAATCTAACGTTGTGTTTTCTCATTGTGTATGCTGGAAGTTTTCTTTTGCCCTCCTCTTTCTTCTTCTTTTTCTTCTTCCTCTTCTTCTTCTCCTTCTTCTTCTACTACAGTCCTCCCTATACAGCGTCACAGAGAAGCGGGATCCGTAGATTTCTTATTATCGCCAAGTGGGAGGCTTGTGTTGTTGTTAGATGTAAGAAGTGTCAGAGAAACACTCAACATACCGACGTCGAGGTCAGCCTCTTGCTCGTGTACCGGAGACCTGCACATGATATGCTCTCACTGCAGGCTGGTCATAAAGCATTCTGAATAAATGACAAAACCACTCGATTTGTTGGGATTGAATGTAGGAACTAACTGCGTAGTCCTCACTATTTGCATAGTGAGCGCGGTGTTGCTGATTCGGTCCCTCTTTGTCTTTCCGACTACACCGCTCACACAGCGCATCTCACAGCTCTGAATCTTACTCGCATATGTTTCTAGTAAGGACTAAGATTGACATTGGTAACACAATGTATAAATAAGTAGTGTATTTATCAGCTTCCTCTTAGTGGATATAACCACACTTAGGGTTTTCAAAAATCGGTGCAATTTGATAGTGGACATTGTTCTCCTAAATTATATGTGCGATCTCTCTGTCGACTCTGCCGTTATTAGCGAACATACTGCCTAGGTATTTGAACTTCCGTACTTGTTTGATACTTTTTTCACTGCCTTGTAAACTTATTTGCACGTGTTCACGCGATATGAACATATGCTGTGCCTTGTCTGTGTTGATCTTCATATTATTCTCGTTGCAAAATGAATTGGGATAGGTTAGATGGTGTTGTCAAGTTTCTACATTTTGGTAAAAAATGACCTGATCAGCATACGCTGGTAGAGCTAATTAGGATTCCGTCATGAAGTGGTTAAGCAGTCGGCCTAGGGATCAGGTGGTGGGGGTTCGACTCCGGACTCCACCGTCTTTTTCACGATTGCTTGATGCGGAGTCCCCTGCATCTCGTAGTCACCCCCTAGTCGTCTTGTCCTTGACTTGCCATTGGGGTCAAGCGACTCGAGACGAGAGAGTGAGGATAAAAAGTAGCGAAGTTAATCCTTACTAAAAATAGCGCTAGCAAATAAATTGTGCCATCATTGTATGCGATGGACGGCGGCCTATGCCTTGAGTACAGCTAATTAACAACAAAAGAACATTTAATCAACAAGGCTACGGCATATCTACAAAGGCCTAAGAGGAGCTCCTAGAATTAATCGAAAGCAAAAGCTGACCTGCCTTTCACAGAGGTGAAATTTGCTGACAATTAGAACTTCGAATTTCAGGTATCAAATTTAGCATTTCGCGTCAGGAATTTGACGCCTTGCAGATAACGCTGCATACAACTGCAACTGACGCGCCAGTGAGAAAATTCACATCCGACTTCGCACACATGTTGTAGCTCGCAGTGGACATTTTGATCAGGAAAAACGTCGGTGAACATTTTCTCCCATTTGTCATCACGTCCCATAATAATTGGGTCATTTCCAATCGAGCTGAACAATAATATATTTGAAGGTCATGATTATTACCACTCCTGCCTCCATACAGATTGGTAGCGTAACTCTGGAGGTCGCCAACGGCTTCACTTATCTGTGGTCTGCCATCAGCAACACTCTCCCGCTCGAGAAAGAGAATGACAGTAGGCTTAACAGGGCGAGTACCATCATGGTCCACCTGATGAAGAGCGTCTGGGAGAACAATGCGCTGTCTCACTACACCAAGGTCTGGGTCTATCAAACCTGCGTTCATGGCACTATCATGTGTGGACGCGAGAAGACTTGAGCACTTACACTAAACAGGAACCGCTGCTCAATACTTTTCATATGAGGTGTCTGCGCCGTATATTGGAGATTGGGTGGCAAGAGAGAGTGTCACATAATACGGTCTTGCAGAGAGCAACCACTCACAGGATATAATCTCTATTGAGCCAACGACGTCTTCGATGGATGGAGCGTGTTTACCGCAAGGAAGATGAGATACTGCTAGAGGATATCTTCAATGGACAGCTGGCAATTAGAGCTAGAGGAATCGGCAGTCCCACACTACAATTCACGAACGTATGCAAGAGGACATGAAGTCCAGCGACATCCCATTCTAGTGCTTCGAAACAATTGCTCAGTATCAAGCTGTTTGGAGACAGTCAGTTGGAAGGTGGCAAAGTGGCTGTCCACGCAATTAGAGGCCGTCTGGCTGCAGAGAAAAGAGAAAGACTGAAGAGCGGTAAATATCCCGGTAAGCCAGCCTCCTCAGCATGGTTGTACGATCTGTGGCAGGAACTGTCACTCGCGGATTGACCTTTACAGTTATTGCAGACAGTGACAGAGCTGGACAAAACACACAGGGCGCGACGCGGATGGTCTACAGAGACTGAGAATCCAATGTTGAATGGTGAAGGTCATGGATTTCTCCACCTCACCCTGTATACTTTCACCTGCATATTATTTTCATTCTGTCAACATTTCTTATTCTATTTCTCTCTCAATCCGTCTCTCTCAATTTTTTTTCACTCATCTCCAACTTTATTCATTTTAGTTTTTTAAACCCGTTCTCATTTCACTCAGTATTTATATACGTTCCTTCACCGGGAAAAAAAAGAAAACTTTTTGATCGTTCCTTCACTCGTTCTTTATATAACTTTTTATGGATTATCCTCCGTTTAATATCCATCTCATGTGTCTTATGTTTACGACCTGCTGTCTGTTACATTCCTTCTCGCTGATCTTTTCTGTCTGCGCGTGTCCATTTGATTTCACTATAACTGCCAATCCAAACTGCTGATTCTTCTTCCCTGTAACCTAGGAGCTTGTGAGTGCATCCCATTTCAATATTACTTTATTTATTCGCCCACTTGTGCCGTTGAGCACAGCGGGGAGTTGACGCTGTCTTTCAAGGGCCACACACCTACTTATATAATAAATTGTATGCTTTTTACTGTCGTTTGCCCATTGCTAATATTTGTGCCTCTTTTAAGGTTTCCCCCGTCAATTTCGGAATATTAACTGTCCAGGCTACTGAAGAAGGAAGCGAGCGAGTTAGACAGAAACAGATCTAATGACAAAGTTCTCACTGAGGTAGACGAACTAAGACAAATATTGAAAATGATACAAACACGAAGATTGAGTGGGCTGAAACACAATATGCGACTCGCAAGTCTTCTACAGAAAATAATGGAGGGCATGATTCAGAGAAACAGAGAAAAGGGGTAACCAAGACTCACCTTTACATTTCAGACATGCAGAGACAAGTACGAACCTATGCCGAAATGAAGAGAGTTGCAGAACATAGGGTCAAATGAAGAAACATGCTTAAACAACATTACAACCAGTCTTAGGACTAATCCTCCAGAGGATACGCTAAATTGGAGAGATATGCTCAGACAACCTTATTCCCAGTCTTAGTACTGACCAACCAGATCATGATACTGCTAGCTCATCTCACATCTTCAAGTCCTTCCCGTTCACATAAATGTTGGCCTGAGTATAATATTTGACAGTTCAATTAATGTGGACATATTACCTTCCGATTAGACATTGTGTGTTTCTACAAAAGTCATTAGGTCTATATCCGCAGCATTCAACCTGTCGTTTTCTTTGACAAGGATGGGAACATTCAAATGGGTGAAGTAGGGTGTAGGTCTGAATGAACTGATATCGTGGCTTCACAGTTCCACTATTTTGGGGTCACTGGATATGGATACGATTGACATTCGGAAGTTTATCAATGGCCAACGTTTGGATGATAACATAGCAATAGATAAACCAGCAATTCGTAGAGTGCGCATCTTTTATATCGAAAGAGATCCGAGCGGACTGAGGCACAAAGGAAAAGTGTGTACAACCAACGAGCTGCAGTAACTATCAGTATCCACACCTTTCACAGTTTACTGAGAGAGACTGGTGAATCTATGTGTAGCTCGGAGTGCAGTGAACAGAACAGAGTAGCACATTAGGCGTGGACATGTCGTGGGTTCGCTATGGTAGCAAAAGAAGGCCATCCTGGGTCACCCTGACAAGCTGACTAACGTTAAAAGCTGAAACTAGTCAGGCAAGCAACTAGTGTGTCATTTTATATTACTCAAAGAAAGCGAACAGTGGAAATAACATTGACTTGACTTGAAAGTTGGCACATTGATCGAGATAAATTTAATTGCCCAATTGTTATCAAGACTAGAGGTCTTCCACGTACACAACGAGTGCCATATCTTGGATATTCGATGACCTGGCTACATCCGCAACGTGGAGGTTTCTGGTAAAACATGCCTCTACCAAATCTTGGAAACACTGGACCGCAGCCGAATTTCTTTTTTCGGTCATGTCATACGCCAGGACTGGGAAATCTTGCCCAAAAGATTCTTCACAGGTTATTCCCCTGCGCCAAAATACTTCTCCCGACCTTCTGGAAGCGTAGAAGAGACTGCTCCGTTCAATATGGTTTCAACAGATATCAGTCTACCCCTCTGCTCTGGACGAGACCTGGAACCGTGCAGCAGCTGCTGGTCACAGATTTCTCCCACCCACGCAACGGGTCTCAGATGCCTAAGCAAACATATTATTATGATGCATTACTATTAGTCTTGTTATACGTATTATTATGTATTAGTCGGTAGGTAAGATGAGATGAACAAATTGTTCATTGGCTTGATAATCGATCAGATTGTTTTTCCTATACCGTATGCCATATCTAGTCCTTATCTGTATTAAACAATGATCCATTCAGGTTGTATTTCGTAAATTGTAATTTTACACACAATCAATCAATCAGTCTGTTAGTTATTCATCAATTTATCAATCGCCAATCAATCAGAACCCTTCAACTCCCTGCAGAGCATGGATCCTCAACAAATGCACGAGACGTTCTCCTGTCATACCCTATCATATCAAACCCCTACGTTGTGCCTCGCCGTTTTAGACTGGTCTCCACTTTCCTTTACCATGAGTTTTAAAGTCTGCCTCTATTTCCTTTGCCATGGAGACTCCAGAACAGTGACCGCCTTGTAATGCTATCAGCTGGTTTCTGTAATGAGTTCCCTTATCCATCGCCTACAACGCCTCTTTACGTCTACTCCCACTGGAATATGCCCAGTTCTTTCCCACAGCTCTATATAATGACTTTGTCACACCAGTTGATTCCATAAATCCGGCACATACATGTACTGAATTTCAAAAACGATCATCCCATATTATTTAAATTGATCTGTCAACTGGTCTGTCTGAAAACATTCCCGGTATTGTTAAAAAAGGCAGTCAGAAAGAAACAGACAGAAGAACCATAACTGCAAAACACATAGAAAATCATTACCCAAACAACGACTGGGTCCATGTATGTACAGATTGATCGGCATCAAATACAACAACAAATTGAGCTGGAGGGATCTATCTGAGCCTACAAAACAGTACACAAAGACTAGCTATCAGTGGCGACCGAAACATTTATTAACAAACAAAGGTCAAAGGCCGTGAAAATTGAAGCAGAGATTCTAATGACAGATGAAAACACTGAGAGGCCAGCAAATCGTAATCTTTACAGAGACATTGTCAGTAATTACGACACTGAAGAGCCACAAAATACACACCTAAATGAACTAAGAGTGATACTCTATAAGCTGTATAACTGGTTCAAGAAACAAAGGTTAAGGCCGTGAAAACTGAAGCAGAAATTCCAATAGATGAAAACACAGAGAGGCAAGCAAATCGTAATCTTTACAGAGACATCGTCAGTGGTTACAACACTGAAGACCCACAAAATACACACCTAAATGAGCTAAAAGTGAAACTCTATAAACTGTATAACTGGTTCAAGAGAGCTGTGGTACAGTGGATTCCATCTCATTGCAATATTTTTGACAACGAAGATGCTGACAGACTGTCAAGAGAAGGTAGAAAACTTCTTTAACCTGATGAAGGTATACCTTATAAAGAGGCCAACATGTTCACCAGATGTAGATTCATTGTTTAGTAGAGCACACAGGTCATCAACTAAATTAAGCATATTACCAGCTCAACAGAAGAGAGTAGATAGTAATCTTTAGACTCTGCACATGCCACGACAGACTGAGATACCATCTCTTCAACAAACTAAGAATGGGACAGATGGATGTGTCTGCGGAACTGACAAAATGACTGCTGAGCATCTGTTACAAAGGTGTCCAACATTCGAGGAACAGAGAAAGCACGTGTGGCCATCACCGATACCTTTCCTGGACAAGCTCAATATGGAGATAACAATAGCTTCAAGCTAACCACTGCTTTCTTTAGATATATTCAAGTTGGTGTCTGAAAGTATACAAAGTAGAAGAGTTTCGAAACAATGACATTTCATACAAAGAACCCTCTGATATTTCAAATTATCTATCAGATAATATTTTGTATATCAACATTTCAAGTAAAATTCTATCGTATCCAAATGATCTATTATATTGTATTTCCTTTCATTGGCATTTAGTTCATGATCGATCAATACTCTTTCAAATGATCTGCCAGGCTGTATTTCATATTTTCAATCTATCAATCAATCAAAGTTCCTCTCGGAGCATATGTCATTGACAACTTTCCACCAACATACAAGTTCCTGGGCTGCTCTTTCTGTCTTTCTCTATGTGTAATCCTTGTTCGTTCTCACATTCTCTCCTCAATACATTTATTGATCTATTTCTTTTTCTTTCCCCTGAGTATTCCACGTAAGAACCTCTCTGGCCGTGTTGGGAGGTGCCTTCCGTATAGTATGTTCTACCCAGCCAGATTTTCTTTGCTAAATTTGTTGTTCCAGTGGCTGTTGTTGGCATCTTTGCCTTAGGCTTTCCTTCTTGACAAAGTTCTGCTACTTTGTCTAGTATCATTCATAGGTATCTGTCAGCGAAGGACTGGAGTCTTTTTTGTATGGCCTTGTCCGTTCTTGACACTTGACATTGAATATCCTAACTTTGGCGTGGATCTTTATCTCTTTATATATTGTTTACCATCAGAAATCCCACTCTTGCCTTTCCAACTCTGATACTGACATCTGAATCTATACCTCCTGATGTGTCTATTGTACTGCCCACATAGGTTTCTACTTTAAACTGCTTTCCAGTATGATTGATTCTTTAGTGTTGAGTTTTTAAGTAGCTTGATTTTCTGCATGTTGATATCCATTACCAATTTGGCTGATTGTTCTTTCACCTTATCAAGTTTCTCTTGCATTTGGCTATGCCTGTGTGACGAAAGTACCAGATCATCTGCATAATCCAGGTCCTCCAATTATGACAATAGTGCCGACTGAATACCAATTCTTTTCCCCTCGATTTATGTCTTCATTACCCAATCTATAGCCAACAAGAACAGAAAATGCATAAGCAGTAATCCTTGTCTCATCCCGGTTTGCAACCCGATGCTCTGAATCAATGCTCTTTCATGTACCATTCTCCTAACTGTAACTTCCTACAGATTCTGTATGAGGCATTCCTTTTTAAAAAAAATATTTCATAAATTATAATTCCATGCTATTCCAAGGATCTGTATAAAGCATCGCATCTTTATTGCTTGGATGTTTCTGTTTTTGTCTTCTACGTTTATCAGTGATTCTCTCCTGCATTTAACAAAATTTAGAAAATGTGATCTCATATGCTTTTTGATCTGTTATCTTCTTGCATCTGACAAAACTGCGCGAATGATTCCCTGTTTGTTTTGTTATTTCGATTGCATCATCTACCTTCTGTGACATTGGCCAGCTCGTTCATTTCTCAGCTTATATCTGACCTTCTAATCGGAAAACTGTTTGTGTGCGTTCTGTGAAATGTTTTCTTTCTTCGCCTGTATTCGTGTCTAGTTACCTGTATGCTTTCCCTTGTTTTTCTGCTGACATTTTTGTCTGTAGCATTTCTCTGTTCATTGGCGAAATGCATTTTTCGTGTCTTGTCGACAAAATGCGAAACACATGCCACATCTTTCTCTTTCGGTTCTTCCCTCATTTGGTTCTTTCATTCTACGGTTCTTCCTTCCTTTAGTTCTTACTTTTTTATGTTCTTCCCTTCATCGGGGCTTTCTTCCTTCGGTTCTTTCCTCCTTCAATTCTTTTCTCCTTCGGTTCTTCCCTCCTTTGGTTCTTCATTCGTTCGCTTCCTCCTTCCTTTGGTTCTTCCTTCCTTCAGCTTTTCCCTTATGCAACTCTTTCTTCCTTTAATTTTTCCTTTCTTCGTTTCTTTCTTGTTTTAGTTCTCGCCTCCTTCGGTTCTTCATTCCTTCGGTTCTTCCCTCGTGCGGTTCTTCCTTCCTTTAGTTCTTCCATCCTTCGGTTCTTTCTTCCTTCAGTTCTTGCCTCCTTCTGTTCTTTCCTCCTTCGGTTCTACACTCCTTCGGTTCTACCCTACTTCAGTTCTTCCCTCCGGCTTTTTATCCATTGGGTTCTTCCTTCGGTTATTCCCTCCTTTGGTTCTTCCCTACTTCTGATCTTTATTCCTTGGGTTCTTCCTTCGGTTTTCCCTCCTTCAATTCTTCCCTCATTCGGGTTTTCCCTCATTCCATTCTTCCCTCCTTCAGCTCTTTACACCTTAGGTTCTCCCTTCTGTTCTTCCCTCCTTCAACTCTTTACTCCTTGGGTCCTCCCTTCGGTTCTTCCCTCCTTCCTTTTTCTCCCATCTTTGATATTCTGTTCATTGTACCCCTTTCCAATGTCTTTCTCTTCTGTCTCCAGTGCCCTTCTTTTTTTTAACCTTTCTCCTGAGTCATCACCTTTTTTCTCCTTTCACCTGCATGTTTCACCCATCTCCTCCCTACCTGATCTCTTCTATGTAACCTCCCTACTTATTTTCCACCTTTCTCCCTCATTATTCTTTCTCACCCCTCCTCCACTCTCATTTCTCATTTTCTGCCCATTTTCATCCTGTCATTTTTTCTCCACTCTCGTCTTTCTCAGTTTCCTTCAATCTCCCTCTTCCCTGCCCTTTTTCCTTGTCCTCTCTCAGTTTATGTCCTTGCCCCTCCTAGCATGTAATTTTTTTAACTTTTCCTCAACTGTCGTCTACCGCTGTACCTCTTCTTCTTCTTCTTCTTCTTCTTCTTCTTCTGCCTTCATTCTCAATCTCTCGCTATCAAGCCCCGAACAGGGCTTTGCAAGTAGCAGGATATAGTCCGGAAAACGGAATGCGTTGTGTCGCTAGTTTACGGCTTGACTATGATATTTGCACCAATCGGTCCGACACATCCGACTTCGATAGCACCGCTGCATCAATTTGTTTCCTTTTCCTACCTGTTTAATACTTCTTCTGTCTTCTTCCTTCTTTGTCTCCCTCGATAACCTTCTGACAAGCAATTCCTCATTGCTGTTCTTACCTTTCCTATTATCTTTCCTGCGTCTCTGTTCTTTTTTCTCCTCAACTGTCCTTCATTTTCATCTTTTCTACTTTTGCTCTCTCCTTTTTCTTTGTCCTTTCTTTTCTTTGTCATCAAATTCTTCCTTTCTCATCATTGTGTTTCCTTTCGCGTTGTCTTCTTCCTTAACTTTCTTCATTTTATTGTTTTCCCTTTCCTCTTTTTTTGTCCTTCATCTTCATCGTTTGCATTCTTCCCTCTTCTTCCATCTTATCTTTCTTTAATTTACTTATTTCTTTTCCTTCTTTTTTGCTCTGCATCTTCATCATTCACAATTTGTCCTCGCTTTATTCCGTATCTTTCTTCATTTTATTTCTTTCACCTCCATCTTCATTGTCGTCTACTGTTTTCATTCTCCCCACCTCTTCTCCTTTGTCCGACCTCTTTCGTCCTCTCTCTCCTTCTTAATTTTCATTCATTTTCTTTCCTCTATTACCTGCCTTCTTATCTGTCTTCTTTGACCTCCCTCTTTCACCTTACTTCTTTCCCCATCATCTTCTATTTCCTGTTAGTTCATCACTTCTTCTTCTTTCGTTCGCTTGAAAACATGTCTATAGCTGCAATGTTTTCTCTTGTATAAACTTCACTGTCTTATGTAGTTCACATAAAGGTCCATAAAGTTTCTCTTCCAGCGTTGGTTCTATGGGCTAGTGGGATTTTCACTGTATCTCATATTCGGGTTAGTTCTGAAGTATATGCTCTGCAGTCTGGAGTGCCTGTCCGCATGTACACATGGCTGAGTTGCCAATCTTCAATTTTGTGTACATGTGAATGCGGAGTTGGCTGTGTCCTGTTCTAAGGCGATGGAAAGAGAGAAAAGGAGAAAGAGAGAGCAAGCGAGAAGGAATAAATGAGAGAAGGAAGAGAGAACCAGTCACATAAAGCCTAATAAAGACAGATACATAGACGATTAGCGAGGAAGAGAGAGAGAGAGAGAGAGAGAGAGAGAGAGAGAGAGAGAGGAGAGAAGAGATCTCTAACAATAATTCCCCCACGTCTCCTCGTCTATTGTTCCCTTCCAAGAGCTTGCACATCCCAGCTAATTTGGCCATGATCTCTTGTCCCTAGCTGTTGGGACGGGTTATTGTCTGCGTCTGCTGTAATTATTTTTCCGGAATATTCAAAACATGCACCTTCTTTGAAATGTGCTCTATCTATTCCATCAACTAGTTGTTTCAGTCAGGTGTCCTTCCTCGCCGACTCTGTGGAGATGATTTCCTAGATTCTTCATTAAGATAGTCGCATGAACTTGGTGCATGCTCCGATCACGTGATGTCTCTCTGAGAGGAGTTGATGCAAGGAATTGGGATATTGAAGTTCCAGGGCGTCGGCCTGACGAAACGGTTTTGTGTCATTGCTAACTTGTTGTTCTTCTTATTCTTCTGGCTCTTCTTCTTCTTCTTCTTCTTCTTCTTCTTCTTCTTCCTTTTCTTCTTCTTCTTCATCTTCTTCTTCTTCTTCTTCTTCTTCTTCTTCTTCTCTTTCTTCTTCTTCTTCTTCCTCTTCTTCTTCTTCTTCTTCTTCTTCTTCTTCTTCTTCTTCTTCTTCATCTTCTACTTTTTCTTCTGCTTCTTCTTCTTCTTCCTCTTCTTCTTCTTCTCTTTCTTCCTTTTCTTCTTCTTCTTCTTCTTCTTCTGCTTCTTCTTTTTCTTCTTCTTTTCTTCCTTTTCTTCTTCTTCTTCTTCTTCTTCTTCATTTTCTTCTTCTTCTTCTTCTTTTTCTTCTTCTTCTTTTTTTTCTTCTTCTTCTTCTACTCGTTCTTCTTGTTCTTGTTCTTGTGGTTCTTCTTCATCTTCATCTTCTTCCTCTTCTTATTCTTCTTTTTTTTCTTCCTCTGCTTCTTTTTCTTCTTCTTCTTTGTCTTCTTCTTCTACTACTTCCTCTTGTTCTTTTTGTTCTTGATCTCGTTGTTCTTTTAACCCCTTTTTCTTCCCCTTGTTCTTATACTCCCCCTTGTTCTTCTTCTTCTTCTTGTTTTCTCGTTCTTGTTTTTTTCTTCATTTTTTTCTTAATCTTGTCTTGTTCTAGTTGTTCTTCTTGTTGTTGTTCTTTATCTATTTCTTCTTTTTTCTCCTTATTTTTTGCTCTTCTTGTTTCTCTTCTTCTTCGCTCTAAAATAATCAAATAAACTCGTTCAGTCTTTCGTCACCATACAATCTATCCCATAATTCAATTTACAAGGACATTGTGTAACTATGTTTCTCTCCTGGAGCCGGCAACTCTAGAAAATATGTTCCACCTTTACTTTGTTCCCACCCAAATGGGCTCATATCTTCCTGCACAATTTGTCATTTGTTGAACAGATGACTTCTCAGTCTGCAGTGTTCTGTTCTTAGTTTGAATTTTGTCACCTGATCTCTTCTTATGCGTGTGATATTTGCCAATATTTTTTTAATGTTAATTGCAATCATTGACTTTATTTCTTATTAACACATTCATTAAGATGCAGTAAGACAAATCAGATCATCGGCCAATTAGGGACGGCGTGGCCTAGTGGTTAAATGACACGGCTCACAAGCCGAAGGTTCGATCCCCATCACAGCACCGGCGGTTACCACGTGGAAGCAAATTCTTAGAAAATACAGGAGGAAGCCGACCCTTACATAAAATGTGTGCTGAAGTCGGATGCACTTGGCCGACAGGCGCAAAATAAAAACCCCAGTGCAACGCACACCGCCTTGAGGATTATAGAAATAAGGCGAAGGCAAAAAGTATAAAAAATAAAGATCAGCGGACAATTAGGGACGGCGTGGCCTAGTGGTTAAGTGGCACGGCTCAAAACCCGAAGGTGGTGGGTTCGATCCCCATCACAGCACCGGCCGTTACCACGGGGAAGCAAACCTTTAGAAAATGCAGGAGGAAGCAGACCCTTACATAAAATGTGTGCTGAAGTCGGATGCACTTGGCCGACAGGCGCAAAATAAAAACCCCAGTGCAACGCACACCGCCTTGAGGATTATAGAAATAAGGCGAAGGCAAAAAGTATAAAAAATAAAGATCAGCGGACAATTAGGGACGGCGTGGCCTAGTGGTTAAGTGGCACGGCTCACAACCCGAAGGTGGTGGGTTCGATCCCCATCACAGCACCGGCCGTTACCACGGGGAAGCAAACCTTTAGAAAATGCAGGAGGAAGCAGACCCTTACATAAAATGAATGCTGAAGTCGGATGCACTGGGTCGACAGGCGCAAAATAAAAACCACACCGCCTTGGAGATTAGAGAAATAAGGCGAACGGAAAACAAAAAAATTCAAAATTGGACAATTAATTCCAAAACTTAATTGCAAGGACGTGACAATAACTACCAAAAGAGCTTTATTCAACACGATTTTCGTCTCGACACTATGCTATCAATATCAAAACTTGACACTAACATCAAATGAAAAAAACGCTACATCGTAATAAGAGAAATGAAATGCCTGCGAAAAATATTGGGCTTAACAAGGCGTGCTATGGTCAGAAACGATGCCACCAGGAGACTAGTGTGAACAACACCAGTATTAGACCACATTAAAAGACAGCAACTAAAATGGTTTGGCCACGTAACAAGACTACCACCACACAACACCTCCCAATAATAAATGCTATTTAGATACAACGTATTCAAAGACAAAGGCAGACCACGAAAAAGATGCCTTACATAAATATTTTAGACAGTTAATACTACTGTGCATGAGCATACAGACGGGCTCTAGAACGTCATAACCTGATGCTGAAAGGCATAAAAGAAAAGCGAAAAGAAAGACGAAAGAAAGAAGTGGCCCTAACTTCAGTTTGCATTTCAACTTCTTCCTATTTCCGTCTCCTCACTTCCGTGTTTCTTACAATGTGCAGGAATCCACTTAATTTTCACTCTGTTGAAATTGTAGCTTGTGTTTTTAGTGCATCGGACGGGCTGTCCATTTCCTTGTTGTAATGGTTTCTAAAGCTCATTATGACTGATGGGGAACCTGTAAGAAAAAGTATCTTGTCTCTGACATGGTGCCTATTTTCCACGATGACTATTCACAGCTGTTGTTAGTGCCACAGTCCCAACTCACAAGACGTTTGAGAAATTGCCAGTGGACACTAGGATATGGATTTCCTGTCCATTATTTAATTGTGTAAATCCTTTCCTCTTCATTTTTCAAAGATCTGATTGCTGATCCATGTGTGCATATATGGGTCTATTCTGTGGATGGGTATGTTTTTTTGAATATATTCCAAGCCTACATATTTTATTTTCATACGTTTATTAGCTCTGGGAATCGTGTTCGCTTCGATGGTGGAAATGTGTTGCCTGACATCGGGGTCTACTTTTATGGGTGCGAGGTCTTGCATGGGGGTGCTACATCTTGTGCTTTTGTATTTGCCAAGCAGCTTCGCTGGAGTCTGTCTCGACCATATCCTTCTTGTGTTCATTTTATGATTTTTGAACGTTTTACATTTTTCTGCCAGCTGTAGTACTCTGTAATCTTTTATTTCCCTCATTTCCTTTATCGGTGCTGATTTCATTGCTCACTGCAATAAAAATTTTTGGATGGTTTAGAATTTTGGCTGGTTTTTTTTTCCTTTCAAATTTGGGCTTTGAAACTGTTGTCCAACTTGGCATTCTATATTCTAAAACTGGCTTAACATTTATTTTGTAGTCATTTCAGTACGTGATTGTCTGCTATTATATTTACACTTAGAAGGGCCAAGAGATTCACGCAGTATATCCGCAGGGTGGTTTCAGCTTCAATTGTATCGAGAGCAAGTCCAGGTGGCAGTGAAACAGCTTAATGCAATGCCGGGTGTGACAAAATGAAACATTACACATATGAGCAAGGAAATGATAGTCAAACTGTATACAGCATTAGTTACACCTAGATTGGAGTACTGTGTACAGGCGTGTAGTCATTATCGTAGAGTAGATATAAACATACTAGAAAAGATACAAAGAAGAGATACAAAACTGATCATGGGATTCCAGAATTACAGTTATGTGGAAGGACTCCGAAAAATGGTCTGCAATGTCTAAAAGAGAGAAGAATTCGAGGTGACTTAACACAAGTTTATAAGATTATCGATGAAAAGGATAAATTAGACTATATCAAGTTTTTCAACGTAAACCCGCTACAAGAACAAGAGGCACTGATTAAAGAACGATCCAGAATAAGTATCAGGAACTATTTTCTTTAGTCAGAGAGTGTTGAATGCTGGAATGCATTACCTGTGGTGGAGGCAGAGTCAGTTAATTCATTTAATAATAGATTTGATGATCACAGTTATTTATAACATTATTGGAGTCGAATAAACTGGATGTATTCAGACTGTAGAACTTTCAAAACTAGTATAATGAAGTTATTTTAAGTATGAAATTCATAGTTGAACAGATGAGAAGCGACAAGGCAAGAGCCTACACCTTAACACACTATGGTTGCTCCAGTCATGGCATATGGATGGGAGGTAAGGAACCTAGATGAAACAGATGCAGAGAACCTCCGAGTCGCTGTACGGGCAATGGGGCGAAGAACATTGACACTTTCTCTGCTAGAACGAATTTGCAGCAAATAAATCAGGCGCCGAACAGCCTTCAATTGCTTCATTTATGCCGCATTGTTAAAAAAAATGCAGATAGTTTGCGCATGTGGTGATTATGTCTGACAACAGATGGTCAAGTAAGGTGGCGTCTTGGTGACCCTACATCTTTAAGCGCCCACGTGGACGTTCCCAATGAGATGGCCTGAGTAAATGTCTTGGTCCGACAAGGTATTCCAGGACAAAAAATCGTATTGAGTTTAAACAACATTTGGCTACCTGGTATCAGACACCTCTTTTTTCTGTATGACTGAAAGGATTGAAAATTAGACAGACAGATAGTCTGCAGCTAGTTGGGGTTTTAGCCCATTTTTTTCATGATAGTCATACGCTGTTTAACTTTCTGTTGTCACTTATCAATTGGATCTGTCCATGTTAGTCATCTGTTAAGTCTCGCAACTCAAACTTGCTATTGTTTGGATCTATGAAACAGCAAGGCCAGGCATCCACAGGAAGGAAACGCATTACAAAATATTTGTGCTGAAGTCGAATGGACGGTGCCATAGGCGCAAGAAACGGTACAACGAAGGAAAAGAACATTAGGTCTATTGTTGATAGATTAGTTAGTAGCCCTTTCAGCCATGACTGACCATAGCAGCCCCTTTCAGTCATGACTGACTATAGAAGTCATTTTCAGTCATGACTGGTTATATGAGCTCCTTTCAGTCATGACTGACTTTAGGAGCCGCTTTCAGTCATGACAGACTAAATGATAATACGATCTTGAAGCGGTGAAAAAACTCTCTACTGAGCTTTGTTTTTTGTTGTTGTTTTGTTTCTCCTTCTGGCGTTGTCGTTTCACTTTTTCGTGACGCAAAAGTTTCTCTTCCCCAAGCGATAGGTGATTCTACTGGCTGCGTCTCCACTTGGATCGGTTTGCAGCATTGACCTCCAAGGATAAACCTGTTCTGTGGTCGGCTGATTGTCTTCATGCCATCCACCACTGATTGTCTTCATGCCATCCACCACTCCACCACTGATTGTCTTCATGCCATCCACCACTGATTGTCTTCATGCCATCCACCACTGATTGTCTTCATGCCATCCACCACTGATTGTCTTCATGCCATCCACTACTGATTGTCTTCATGCCATCCACCACTGATTGTCTTCATGCCATCCACCACTGATTGTCTTCATGCCATCCACCACTGATTGTCTTCATGCCATCCACCACTGATTGTCTTCATGCCATCCACCACTGATTGTCTTCATGCCATCCACTACTGATTGTCTTCATGCCATCCACCACTGATTGTCTTCATGCCATCCACCACTCCACAGCTGATTGTCTTCATGCCATCCACCACTGATTGTCTTCATGCCATCCACCACTCCACCACTGATTGTCTTCATGCCATCCACCACTGATTGTCTTCATGCCATCCACCACTGATTGTCTTCATGCCATCCACCACTCCACCACTGATTTTCTTCATGCCATCCACCACTGATTGTCTTCATGCCATCCACCACTGATTGTCTTCATGCCATCCACCACTCCACCACTGATTTTCTTCATGCCATCCACCACTGATTGTCTTCATGCCATCCACCACTGATTGTCTTCATGCCATCCACCACTGATTGTCTTCATGCCATCCACCACTCCACCACTGATTGTCGTCATGCCATCCACCACTGATTGTCTTCATGCCATCCACCACTGATTGTCTTCATGCCATCCACCACTGATTGTCTTCATGCCATCCACCACTCCACCACTGATTGTCTTCATGCCATCCACCACTGATTGTCTTCATGCCATCCACCACTGATTGTCTTCATGCCATCCACCACTGATTGTCTTCATGCCATCCACCACTGATTGTCTTCATGCCATCCACCACTCCACCACTGATTGTCGTCATGCCATCCACCACTGATTGTCTTCATGCCATCCACCACTGATTGTCTTCATGCCATCCACCACTCCACCACTGATTGTCGTCATGCCATCCACCACTGATTGTCTTCATGCCATCCACCACTGATTGTCTTCATGCCATCCACCACTCCACCACTGATTGTCTTCATGCTATCCACCACTGATTGTCTTCATGCCATCCACCACTGATTGTCTTCATGCCATCCACTACTGATTGTCTTCATGCCATCCACCACTGATTGTCTTCATGCCATCCACCACTGATTGTCTTCATGCCATCCACCACTGATTGTCGTCATGCCATCTACCACTCCACCACTGATTGTCTTCATGCCATCCACCACTGATTGTCTTCATGCCATCCACCACTGATTGTCTTCATGCCATCCACCACTCCACCACTGATTGTCTTCATGCCATCCACCACTGATTGTCTTCATGCCATCCACCACTGATTGTCGTCATGCCATCCACCACTGATTGTCTTCATGCCATCCACCACTGATTGTCTTCATGCCATCCACCACTCCACCACTGATTGTCTTCATGCCATCCACCACTGATTGTCTTCATGCCATCCACCACTGATTGTCTTCATGCCATCCACCACTGATTGTCCTCATGCCATCCACCACTGATTGTCTTCATGCCATCCACCACTGATTGTCTTCATGCCATCCACCACTCCACCACTGATTGTCTTCATGTCATCCACCACTGATTGTCTTCATGCCATCCACCAATTATCCCTAGAGGATACTTCTGGGAATGCCACGATCTTCCATGCGACGAATATGATCTTCGTTGTCAGATGAAAGTGTGGATGGTTGGGGTACCATAACGAGAGTTCATCTCTGCATTTGACACTCTGCCTTTCTATGTAAATGCAAGAATGGATTGCAGGCGCTATAGATGGAAAGTGTTAGCCTCTGGTCATGATTGGCATACGTTATCCAAGTTTCATAACCACAGAGTAGCGTGCTTTTGGCAGATGCATTGTACACCATAGCCTTGAGTTTAATTGTCCGCTTTTGGTTTTCCCAAACATTCCTTGTGAGCCAAGCAAATGTAACAGCAGCTTGGCCAATGCAACAGTCTATTTTTGTGTCTAGAGAGAGAGAGAGAGAGAGAGAGAGAAAGAGGGAGAGAGAAAGAGAGAGAGAGCTTGTCGTTGATGAGGTATCCCAGGTACGTGAGGACTATTTCTGTGTCTAGAGAGAGAGAGAGAGAGAGAAAAAGAGAGAGAGAGAGAGAAAAGAGAGAGAAAGAGAGAGAGCTTGTCGTTGATGAGGTATCCCAGGTACGTGAGGACTATTTCTGTGTCTAGAGAGAGAGAGAGAGAGAGAGAAAAAGAGAGAGAGAGAGAAAAGAGAGAGAAAGAGAGAGAGCTTGTCGTTGATGAGGTATCCCAGGTACGTGAGGACTATTTCTGTGTCTAGAGAGAGAGAGAGAGAGAAAAAGAGAGAGAGAGAGAGAGAAAAGAGAGAGAAAGAGAGAGAGAGCTTGTCGTTGATGAGGTATCCCAGGTACGTGAGGACTTTTTCTGTGTCGAGAGAGAGAGAGAGAAAGAGAGAGAGAGAGAAAAGAGAGAGAAAGAGAGAGAGAGCTTGTCGTTGATGAGGTATCCCAGGTACGTGAGGACTATTTCTGTGTCTAGAGAGAGAGAGAGAGAGAGAGAGAGAGAAAGAGAGAGAGAGAGAGAGAGAGAAAAGAGATAGAGAGAGAGAGAGAGCTTGTCGTTGATGAGGTATCCCAGGTACGTGAGGACTATTTCTGTGTCTAGAGAGAGAGAGAGAGAGAGAGAGAGATAGCTTGTCGTTGATGAGATATCCCAGGTATGTGAGGTCTATTTTTGTGTCTAGAGAGAGCGTGTCGTTGATGAGGTATCCCAGGTATTTGATATCTATTTCTGTGTCTAGAGAGCGAGAGAGAGAGAGAAAGAGTGAGAGAGCTTGTCGTTGATGAGGTATCCCAGATATGTGAGGTCTATTTCTGTGTCTAGAGAGAGAGAGAGAGAGAGAGAGAGAGAGAGAGAGAGCTTATCGTTGATTAGGTATCCCAGGTATGTGAGGTCTATTTCTGTGTCTAGAGAGAGAGAGAGAGAGAGAGAAAGAGAGCTTGTCGTTGATGAGGTATCCCAGGTATGTGAGGTCTATTTCTGTGTCTAGAGAGAGAGAGAGAGAGAGAGAGAGATAGCTTGTCGTTGATGAGGTATCCCAGGTATGTGAGGTCTATTTTTGTGTCTAGAGAGAGAGAGAGAGAGAGAGAGAGAGAGATCTTGTCGTAGATGAGGTATCCCAGGAATGTTAGGTCTATTTCTGTGTCTAGAGAGAGAGAGTGAGAGAGAAAGAGATAGAGAGAGAGAGAGAGCTTGTCGTTGATGAGGTATCCCAGGTATGTGAGGTCTATTTCTGTGTCTAGAGAGAGAGAGAGAGAGAGAGTGAGAGAGAAAGAGAGAGGGAGAGCTAGTCGTTGATGAGGTATCCCAGATAGGGGCGGTCTATTTCTGTGTCTAGAGAGAGCTTATCGTTGATGACCGATCCCAGGTATGTGAATTGGTGCACAGGTGCCAGTTCATAATTATCAATGCTAAGAGCAGGCGTGGCATCCTCTTCCGGTCCCAGCACTAATGTTTTGTTGAGACTTACTGTGAGACCAAAATCTTTGCACGGATAGGAGAAGCGATCTATGAAGCTCTGATGGTGATGATATGAGGATATAATCCCTTCAACTGTGAGCTGACAGCTCTTGACAGTCCAATGCCTCCCTAACAAAAGCGCACGTACTTCTCAAATGTTGTAGTGATGTGTATAGTGAGGGTGTTGCGTATGGTGAGGTGTGGCAGTAGCAGCAGTTCCGCAGATGTTTGTCGTGATCTTGCAAACGTGATATCTATAGCAACGAGTGGTTACTTTTACGACATGCATATAGTGGCCCACATCTTTCCTCCTCAGCAGGTGTCCCATGAATCTACATGGCCGATAACAAAGTAAACTATGCGGCAATAAAAGCTGCTGGGAGTATAGCCTAACCGACACTGTGCTGGCTTGTTAAGACTCTGATTATACGGTGCCAGGGTTCGAAATCACGAACGGACAGAACAAATAAATCCGAGCATGGTTCGTTCCTCGTACGACTCCTCCTTCAGTCGACCCATCTGTAAATGGATACCTGCCGTATGATCTGGGGAACGAAGGAAACTGGCCACCTCACCATAGGCTGTGGCTTAGTCCATGAAAAGTTATCTTCACCTCCTACGGCAATTGTTGCCACGGGACCCATATTTACCTTTGAATAAAAAGCTGCTGAATTCCGACTCGCACTAAAGTACTGCGTTAAACCATTCATGAATCCCTGGATTGGAAGCAACTGGTTGGATCCCTAGTGAATAATACGCTAGTTAAAAGGGGAGGAAGCTGAGATTAATGAATGATTATTCTCTCCCCTGCTGGAACGATTTAGTATTGACGCGGTTCTAGATAAGGTTAGGAGAGTATCAGTTTCAAGCATCTATCGGCACGAACAGAGGAGATACGCATCCGTGCTCGGATCCGTGTCAATAGATGCAGCACAGCTATAATCAACCGAACTGTAGCCGTCAAAATAGACTGGATAATTTGACAGGATTACTATAGAAGGTATAATATATGTCTGTGAGTTCGTCTGTATGTTAATCCATTCTTCTAACTGTGTGTTGGTCTGTCTGTAGGCTCATCCGTTAATTTACATGATTGTATGTCTGTTTGTATCTCTCTCTGATATCTTTTTTTGTATGTCCGAATATCCCTATGTCTGCATGTGTGTTAGACTATCCGTTAGCTTGTCCGCATGACTGTCTCTTCCTCTGTATGTCTGTCTGCATCTCTGTCTGTTAATTCGTCTGTCTGTCAATCTGTCTGCTATTTGCCTGCTTTTCGGTCTGCTCGTGCCGCCTGTCTGTCTATTCATCCGTAAACTTTTTTGTTTATCTGTACATCCATCTGTCAATCAGTCTGCACACCAATCTGTCTATCTCTGTCCGTCTTGTCTGTCCCTCCGTCTGTCAATCTGAATATCTGTCCGCCAGTCTTCCGAATGGTTTATTGGTCTGTCGGTGTTTCTACCTGTCCGAGCGAGTACTATCTATCTATCTATCTATCTATCTATCTATCTATCTATCTATCTATCTATCTATCTATCTATCTATCTATCTATCTATCTATCTATCTATCTATCTATCTATCTATCTATCTATCTATCTATCTATCTGTCTACCTGTCTGTCTGTCTGTCTATCTGTTAGTCCGTCTTTATATCCATTGATCCATCCATCTATCGTCCATCCATCAGTTCATCACATATCCATCAACCATTCGTTAATCCAGCCATTTATGCACTTTCAATCCACCCATCAGTTCATCATCCATCGATCATTCCATCCATCAACATATCCATCTGTCCATTAATTCATCATCCATCCATCCATCAATCCCCCCCCCCATTAATCCATCCATCCATGCATCTATCCATCCATTAATTCATCACCCATCCATCCATATATCATTTCATCCACCCACCTAACCACTTATCCATTAATTCATCCATGCACCCATTAATCCATCCACCCATTTATCCAGCTGTCTATTTGTACAGTGTTCGCATTTAGTAAATTAAAAAGATAATTATGTTTCTCATCAATGAGAGTTATTCCGCCTGGCCTGCAAGTCACCAAGAAGCAATACACGTAAATGATGAACCAAGAACATTATTTAAGTGGATCGCAACCAGACACTGCCGTCGGGGATTTAGTAAAGTGACTTCATTGTACTAGGTCGTAAGGTGAGACAATAAGTTCTCTTTCTAACGTGTTGTGGAGCCGCGAAGCGCAGTGGTTAGCGCGCTGGCTTCGCATCTGAGTGGTCCTGGATTCATTCCCCAGTTGAGGTGGTAATGTTTTTTTCCGACCGCAATGGCCCCCGGGTCGAACCAGCCGTAAATGAGTACCGTTTCAGTTCGGGAAGAAAAAGCGGCGAGGGAGAGAAGATGTCTTCCGCCCTCATATTGCCGAGCCTTTGAAATGTGAGATCGCTAACACCTCACACCCGTACGGCCGTAATGCTATGGGTTACTTTACTTTACTAACGTGTTAATCAGGTACCCATTTATAGCTGTGTATAATGTAGCGTGTCTTACTTTTGCCGATAGAAGCATATCTCTAATCACATAGTAAGTAGCATGTCCTTCGCAGAACGTCGCTTCTTACAACCGCCACTCTATTTGGTTGTTAGAAGTTTCTTGGCAAGAATACGGTACTGTAGGTTGTCGTTATTTTCCGTACATGAAGAAGAAAAAAACACCCCCTCTCTGCAAACTGGACACGAGTGTGATTCGAACCGATTGCGTTGGGATTGTGAAACGGATGCTTCACCCTTAGGCCACGCAGCCTCATCTTTTAGCTACATTCCTGCTCAAATTGGCCTCTTCCAAAATAAAAAAAATAAGGAAGATAAAGTTGATTCATCTGGAATACGCATTGGAAAATCGTTTAACATTCGTTAGCTTAGAAAGGTGTTTCAAACGGTGGGTTTCCTCTAATTAATATGTATATCAGGTAACCAACTGAACCTGCACGTGACTGCTGGCAGCAAACATTTATAGCAGCTGACGACAAACAAAAACAGCAGCATAAAAAAAGAAACGAAACATAAATTATAAATAAAAAAAGAATAGCGCTTCACCTCATCAAATTTGAGTCTCAGATCAAGACAGATGTTACCGCAATCACACATTCATTTCTTAAAAGAAACAAAGGAACGACAGCCACCGCAAGGGCATGTATAGTTTAAACATTTGAAAAATATAGACCACTCAACACAAAGGAAAATGTAGCAATTGACAATCTGGATTCGAATCAGTTGTCTGCCCATGTGATCGACTAGGGTCTTTTTTTTTTTTTTTTTTTTGCGTTCGCCTTATTTATCTATTCCCCAAGGCGTGTGTGCGTTAGTTACACTGTGGTTTTTATTTTGCGCCTGTCGGCCCAGTGCATCCGACTTCAGCATGCATTTTATGTAAGGGTCTGCTTCCTCCTGCATTTTCTAAGGGTTTGCTACCCCGGGGTAACGGCCGTTGCTGTGATGGGGATCGAACCCAGCACCTTCTGGTTGTGAGCCGTGCCACTTAACCACTAGGCCACGCCGTCCCCGTCTGGGGTCTTTGTGTTTGACAAAGACAAGAATAGCACCACTGCTCCACAGATAGCATGTCGTAAGAGGGGACTGTGTGACTTAGCATAACACGGGTCATGGTTTGGTGGTTTGTTAGGAGCAGTATAAATTGCTCCTAACAGGCTGTGGATCTACCTTGCTCTAGTGTTTGAGTTTATAAAGATGGATTCGCACATCGATTAACCGCCCTCCGCGGCAGTTTTCCTAACGCAGTGGAGTAATAAGCTGCACGAACCTAGCCCGATAAGCAGGAGATCTTCCTCTCGGCTACATCCATCTCACGCCAGAGCTGGAACATGCACAGTGGCATCCACACCTGTAGAATTACAGGTCGAGTAAGCCTTAGACTAAGAGGATTCGAACCACGTGCCTCTTGGGGACAAAAGAGCCTTAACATGAGTTAAATGAACTGGTCGCGCATAAAGTTGACCACATGACGTACCTTTTATCCTTCTTGTTGGAAGACAGGTGGTTCCAGGTATTCCTTGGTTTCGATTCCGGAATGCGTAGATATGATGTCATCTCGTCTCGTCATTCTTATTAAGCTTGGTGGTCGTTAGGGGCACCTTATGTCTCTACTGTGTCTTGCCCCACTAGGGAGGAGGTGACTAACGTCTGGTCACTAGGGAGTAGGTGACTAACGTCTGGTCACTAGGGAGGAGGTGACTAACGTCTTGTCAGACAATACAAAGTGATCGAGTATGTTAGTCATGGTCAGGTTAAACATACTGACGGACATGTTAGTCAGGGTCAGGTAAAACGTACTGATCAGATATGTTAGTCAGGGTCAGGTTAAACATACTGACGGACATGTTAGTCGGGGTCAGGTAAAACGTCCTGATCAGATATGTTAGTCAGGGTCAGGTTAAACATACTGACGGACATGTTAGTCAGGGTCAGGTAAAACGTACTGATCAGATATGCTAGTCAGGGTCTGGTTAAATAGACTGGCCAAGACCAACCACCTCATTTCCATGTAGGTCTCCCTGGCAACGGGAGATAGTTTAGTTTAGTTTCAGCCTGACTAACGAGGTGAGGTAGTATTGATCGATACGCAGATGAAGTCTAGCACAGCACAACAGTCTGGACAGCCCCGATCTACCTTCATCGGCATGTTCGTGATGTGAGGAGGACTACTGCAACTCGCAACATACCTCCCCTTTTCAGGACTCACAAAAATGCATTTTTACTTATTGTGGGCATTGAACAACAACATGAACGATTTGTCGCCACTTTTGTCTGTCCAACGCATTAACCTCGGTTTCTCTAGAGGTATTGTCCGTCGACTTTCAAATATCATCTGCCCAGCGTTCCTTGAGGTGACCTCTTTTTATCTTCCCAGGAACTGTTCGTTTGAGCATCCTGTTTCGTAAAGCAAAGTAAAGATCCCGTCAAGCTGTGTGGCGTATTGGAGCTACGGTCCATATTATTTTGTAACCAACGGCACATAATGGCTGATGTTGGTCAGCATCACGCCGGCCGCCTTGTACTTTCCAGATTTTCTGGTGCCCAATTTCTGGGGCTGGGTCGACCACAGGAACCGGTTTGTGATAAAAAAAAAATCCCGCACTAACTGGGAAGCCAGTGCAGTAACCACTGCGCTACCAAGAAGTATGCTCTGTTTGTATTACATGGCGTAGCATTGGAGCTTGCATGTTGTTACCACTGATCGGAGGTCTTGATTAGGTCCGACAGAATGTGTAATATTGGGACTGCGGTAAACACTGCGCTTGTAATCGTAGAAGGTACACTTTCAAATATCGACAGAACGTGCAGTACACCACAAACATAGACAAAACATAGACGTAACATATACGTTTATTATGGTCATCAAGACACATCTTTTGTATTACAGGTTATGTTTCTACCGTCTCACTATACGCCTGTCATCAAAGTCGAAAAGTAAGGCACTCGCCTCTCAAGGCGATGAACAGAAACGGTAGGCGATCGCAAGTTAAACGCAAGTTAAAAGCTACTTCTGATCTAAAGGAAGGTAAGACCACAGTGCCTGCATGCTGAGTTACTTCCAGTTGTTTCGACTGATCGTCTTGCAAATATTCCAAGGTAGCTCGGGGCAAGATAGTGAGGTTGATGACCAGCGCAGTTTCTTACTAACTATAATCCAAATACAGCGCAAGATGTGTGTCGCAACCATTGCTTGCACCGGGTAACAAACTATTTTGTATACAAGAGACATGATGTGGCTTGTGGGAGGGTGCTCCGTCTATTACGGCTAGTTAGGTTCATTAGGAGGACATATCAAATACCACAGAGATTCTATGAAGTCTCTTTGAAAAGCTTAAACATTAATATTCCCTCTTGAGAGTTGCTTGCACAGAGACATTCCACCTGCAAGTTAGCATCACGAAAAATACTTAGATCGCACAGCAAAACTTCATCACCAGGAACCCTGAGTTAGCGTACCACCCAAAAGAGCAGAACGCACGACGGCTCCACAACCAACTCTTCACATGATTGCCCGGGGTTTGCCGTGCTAGGATTGGTCTTTATAGCTATATACATAAGTCTGATGCTGAAAGCATCTCTGCTGCAACAACAATGGACAACAATTATTATGAATGTTGTTACCTATAAAATCCTTCGACAGGATGCGCCACATGGGTATGCTTCTTATCATGGAAGAGCTGTATATCGATGTCATGAACCTGATAATTATTAAGAACCTGTACTGGAGACAGACTGCATCTCTACGAATAGATAACACGAAAGGAAACTTAAGGATAAAAAACAAAAAATGATGGGAGATAGGCGTGTAAGCTGTCCCTTGATCTGTTCTCTCTGTACAGCAAATTTATTGCGATCTCTAGAGCCAATGCCTGGAATATCAATTAGTGGACAAAGTATTCACAACTTCCGTAACGATGGTGACACTATGTTGATAGCGTACATTGAATCAGAATTACAAGAACTGACCGACATAGTGGTTCAGCGCGGCAACAAAAGCGTCATCGTAAGAAATAAGGGATTAAGACACTGAGCCGCACATGAACTACAGTGGTCAATGACCCAAAGCTGACTGCTAGCGTCAAGGCAGCGAACCAGAGCTGCCAAGACCCTTCTACACATACCCACGGTGTATAACAGGCTGCATCAGAGCAGAAGAGATCGAAGAGGGCAGGCAACCTAATACTCACAAATGCCTGCTGATGTCGGATATGTTGGATCGATAGGTGCAAATATCGCAGTCAAGCTGTAAATCACAACACAACGATTTTCGTTCTCTGTACTACATTATGCTACTTGCAAAGCTCTTTTCAGAGCTTGGTAGCGGGAGATTGAGAACGAACAAAACCAAGCCAAAAGAAATCAGAAGATTTGACAATACCTAAGACTTACAAATCTTCTAAATGTTGCATAAAGGCGAATGAGAAGGAACTAAAACAGATTTACTCATTTCAATAATTGGACACCCACATCAGTTCTGATAAGAGATGTACTAATGAAATTAGCAAAAGAATAGCGAAGGTAAAGTCAGTCTTCCTGAGAATCAGTGGAATCTTGTACTAGAAAATCCTGTCATTGCATTAAACAAAGAGAAACAGAGCCAGGTACACCTGAGATGACAATCTAAAATCTATTAATCCGGAAAGTTATGTTAACGGCATCTCAGTTCATGCTTCGGAACGTATGTAAGTGGTGGCTATGACATGTGTAGATAGCAGGCATAAAAGCCTGAAACTTTTTAGTTTTTGTTTTATTTATTCTTCTAGTCTTTCCTGCCGTCTTTAGGTTTCTCTGGTCTACCCTTTTCAATCAGTGTCTAAGTCTGCCTTTACGTATCTTGCTCTAAGGATTATGTAGTAGTCTAGGTTTAGCTGAGTTGTTACTTACAACGTGTATCTACACAAACGCCACGACTTCACACTGTAAAACACATTAAACACTATCCTGACCATAAAACAAAACACTATAATTTATTAACATGCATTTCAACAAAAAGCAAAGAACGTCTAAACGAAATAATAATTATATATATATATATTGAACTACAGTGGGAGGTTTTAAGCTCTAGCATTTGATATTTCCTCCAAGAACTATGGTACCCAAATTCTTGCCGCTGCACTCCCTTATCTGCACACTCAACACACAATCATAAACTCCTCCTCATTATTGGACTACGTACTCACTTGTGATCATGTACTCAGTCGATCTGTGCATTCACACCTAATCAGAACACATATCGCTCCCGTGAGTTGTTGCAACTTCTCTGTGCTGTTTCTATCATGCCTTTATAACAGAACAATCCTGTTCGTAAGTCCTTTTATGATGCTTTGGAACTAGGTTTTGGTGTATGTCGTCCGCTTTATCCTTTGTCGTTTTTACTTCAGATACCGCCATGCAAGGTCTACTTCTGTCATCTTGTTTCGTCGCTCTCCAATCAAAGTTACTTAATACCAATGCACATTTAAATATAAAATGATTGAATCATAGACAATGATAACATCGTTTAACTTCCCGTCTCGACATGTCTTCGATGGAATGAACCAGTGTCGTTTAAAAAAATGATTTCCGAAACTATCTAGTAACGCACAAAATGTCAAGTCTGACTGCAATGAAAATAAATGGAAATATTAAAAACACCCATCTTGATGATTGGCAGACTATGATACTGACACTTTATTCTTACTATAACTACTACCTTGTACTGACACTATATTCTTACTATAACTACTACCTTGTACTTACACTCTATTCTTACTATAACTACTACCTTGATTAATCCTCTCTACACACATAACTAAAAAAAAACGAATCCTAGGCCACGGGACCAAAATTAATGTGGGGAAGGGTATAGGTTTAGCTGAGTAGTTACTTATCTAATAATTTACAACATATATCTACACCATGACACACTTCACATTGTAAAACACAGTAAAAACTATCCTGACATAAAACAAAACACTATCATTTATTAAAATGAATATCAACAATAAGCAAAGCACATCTAAACTAAATAATCGTTATATATATATATATAACTACAATATGAGGTTTTAAGTACTAGTTTTTGATGTTTCCTCCAAGATCTATGGTACCCAGATGCTTGTTGCTGCACTCCATTATCTGCAAACTGAACACACAATCACAAACTCGTCCTCATGAACAGATTAGGTACTCCCTTGTGATCATGTATTCAATCAATCTGTGCATTCACACCTAAATGAGAACACACATCGTTCTCAAAGTGTCTTGGATATGCAATACACATTCAGATCTCCTCCTTAGGCAAACTGTACACTCGTGTAACCGTTCAGAACATGCATCGTTCACAAGGTGTTCTGCACGTGCAAACCAAATTTAGATCACTAAAGGTTACAGGGTGTCTAACATAAACACTTATTGATCGTGACTGGCGAAAACTCGAGGTGTATAAAGGTACAGTCAACCTGCAATACTCACTCACTTCCAGACTCACTCTCAGCTTTCATGACTGCTTTTCAGTCAATCATCTAGCCAGTCTCCCGAGTAGAGTATTTTACTCTACCTGCAGAGTATTTTATAGTCTCACTCCACAACATGGCTGTCCAATTGTCTTCTGTTGGCTGTCTGACTTAGCCATCACTCCAATTTGGAACTAACTCGGCCTATCCACGAATCACTGTCACTCTGAATGTCGTAGCCGGTCGTGGCAGCATCATACTCTCACCAACTCCCATCCGCGTCAATCCTAAACCCCTCGTTTCCCTTGTCGACCTAGTGTAGATACGGTCATTGACCTTGGCGTGAACTGCGTTCGCCTAACGCATTCAGGCAACCTTTGTTCTTAGAGTCGCCAGCCCAGTCTCCCCTTCCTTAAACGCTAATGCTCTACAACGGTGACTGCCTTGTAATGTTATCATCAGGTATTCGTAATTCTTGTCATACTTATCGTCTATCCCCTATTTTTACTCCTAGTCCCCCTGGCGTCTGTCAGGTATTATCGCCAGTTATATTTGTAAAAATAAGTCCCATAAAAGAAACTGTCATCTGGGATGAAGTGTTAGATACTTCCATGTAAAAAACGAGGTCTTGTGTGAAGTGAAGGAACCAGTTTCCATCCTCGTTTCTTTCTTTCCCTAAGCGTAGATAACAGGTACCTATTTACACATGAACTCCCTTCACTGCCGTGTCTCTCGTCTTTGAGTTCTGTGGTAGACTTCCCGACCGGACAGGCCAATACCCTCTACATAGAAAGCCTAAGCACCATGTCAGGACGTTATGGATGGTAGGCCTTGATTACAATGGTTACGCGAAGCGCATTGAACGGTATGGTTGCCTTAGGAATTGTTTAATTGAAGAGGAATATTGGAAAGGGATATTTTATGTCGGTGCGCATCGTTGCCTTAGGACGTGTTTAATTGAAAGCAGGATATAGAAATGGAATATTGTATTTCGATGTTATTAATACTTTTATTTACTATTGTTTTTTTTTTATATATGACTTGCAAGAATTAAGTTAATCCCAGCAAAGTTGACAAGGACAATTACTCGATTTAAAAAAAAACAATAATTTTGATAATTTTGATATCAAGAAAAACTTGAATATGAATCTTGGCCATAATTAAACATAAAATCTGGTCTTCAGACTGCAACGTTTCAAACCATTGGATGAATGCAAATAACAATAATAAAGACCACGCTTTATATTCGCAAGTACTTTAGTTTTATTTTACAACACAGGTAGTTAAAGGTAGTGGTTTTAAACCACAATGACAAATTGAAGACTAGGTCAAACAAGAAAACGGTCTTATGGGATACTCCTGAGTACAAGCAACATGTGCACAACATATTTATATTTAAATTGAGATCTAGTTATCAGAAATACTTTTAAACTAATTCATTTTTTCACATTTTTAAACTTTCGTTCCTTTGTATGTTCATTCTTTGTATCTTTTTTTCCTTTGCAATAATTCTTAATAATTGTATTTGTTGCTGCCATAATGATATATTTTGTGACTGTCAATACTATGCACTTCTGGACAATCTCCACTTAGTCCATTCATTTTTGGCTGAGTATTTTCGTTACAAGGATATCATTCAATATGTCGTTGATTGATTTCATTTAAAAATAGTCTTTCGAAATCAACAGAAACAAGTTTTTTTTGCTGACAATATATGCATGTATTAAAATATTTAGTACACCAGTTTGAGGATACAGAAGACCTCTGTCCAAAATGTCTTAGTTCATATTGACTTTGTGTGACATCCATATCAACATCAGCAACTTTGAAGTACAACTTGCAGAAAGTGCATGTCAATTTCTTTATAATTGAAAATGTACAATATCCTAGAACATATGTTAAAATAGGGATTCAATCAATGGCATTCTGCAAATCATCATCAGTAACAATTATTTTTCCCTTACAGAAAGGAAGTGATTCATCTCTAACATCTTTGCTAAATTCAGCAACTTCATTTTGATCTATATCAACATGAAATTCCCCATATTTTGCTGAATTTATTTTCAGAGGGTTAATACTCTGCAAGAAAGTTTGATTTCCGTTTCAAAGATCTGTTGTTAAGAATTTAATTACTACGAGCCAGCAAGTTGGAGAAATTGTTGAAACCTACGTTCCAAGACATTTGTTTGAATTTTTCCTGTTAAAGTAAATGAAAATCTAAACATATCGGACCAATATAATGTTAGCTCTAATACTGCATGTATTATGTGTCCTAAAGCATTAACTCTTTCTCTAGTCAAAGCTCCTGTTGTATACTTACTGAAGAATCTCACCATAGCAAGAAATCGGATGCAGCAGGCCCTAACATCGCTGGACGAGTGGGCGAACTCATGGCTGGTCAAAATAAACGAGGAGAAAACCACATACACAATATTCTCGCTTTCAATAAAACCCCAAAATACCAAATTAAGTTTAAATGGCAAATTCCTATCTGGGAGTCACATTTGATCGGCGCATGGCATGGAAAAGTCAGATCGAGAGAAACCGAATGAGAGCCAGAGAAAGAATGGCAATCATGAGGAAACTTGCTGGCACAAGCTGGGGAGCAGACGAAGGCATACTAAAGAAACTGTACACTGGAAGAGTGAGACCAGTTCTCGAGTATGGCATTGCGGCATGGACAACAGCAGCAAAGGCGAACTTCGATAAAGTTAGCAAACTTCAAAACCAAGCCATGAGAGTTATAACAGGAGGCATGAAGTCAACGCCAATTGTAGAACTTGAAAAGATTACAAAACTGCAATCCATGACCGATAGAAGAGACTGCAGAGCCCAGCTGCAGTCAGAGAAACTCCGAAGACTGACTGACCATCCAATGCACCAGAGACTAAACAATTTGGGAAATGGGAAACTAAAGCGGAGAAACTTTGCAGAAATAGCCAAAGCAAAGATGCACGAAGACCCCAAAAACGCACTAAAAACACCAAAACCCATCACTACTGTACGAAAACCTACCTGGAGGCAGAATATATTTCCAGAGGGGGTAGAAAATATACCAGGTATTGGAAACAAAAACTGCCAGACTGAAAAAGAAAGGAGAGATACTACCCTAAGCTTTATATCGAAAAGCTACCCAAGCATGGACTGGACCCATGCATACACCGACGGTTCTGTAACAAACACTACACAGAACGGAGGGGCAGGAGCATTCCTGAACCTACCAAATGGCAGACAAATAACACTGTCATTCGCTACTGGTAAGTACACAAGCAATTTTAGAGCGGAGGCAGAGGCACTGAGGGCGGCAGTGGAAGAAATGGTGACACACAAAGAAAATGAAAGCCATATATTCCTGCTTACAGATGCTCTCGCCGTAGTCACAGCGCTAAAAAGCCAGAAAAACACTGAGCTTAATGACTTAAGAGCAGCACTCTGCCAACTGTGCCAGCAGTCAGCACCAAAAAGGGTAGTGGTACAGTGGGTCCCATCACACTGCAACACCCAAGGTAACGAGGAGGCAGACAGACTGGCAAAAGAAGGTGCAAGACTACCACAAACAGATACTAGTATGACGTACGAAGAGTCAAAGCGGCTTATCAAAGCCAGATACATAACCAAATGGGAAACCGAACATACTGGTTACACCAAAAACGATGCCTATTACCAGTTGAACCGAAGAGAGCAGGTCGTTGTCTTCAGACTTCGCACTGGCCACAATAGACTGAGGTACCACCTATTCAACAAATTGAAGATAGGTGGTACCGACGAATGCCCGTGCGGTACCGGTAAAATGACCGCTGAACATCTGCTGCAGAACTGCCCGACATACGAGGATCAGAGAGAGCAGATGTGGCCATCACCAGTGGAACTGCAAGACAAGCTCTATGGCAGTGGCGACAGCCTCAGGATGACCGCCGCTTTTTTCGAAAAAATAATGGTTACTGTCTGACTGCGTACAAAGAAGAAGTATACTTACTGGGCCTCCAGTTGTCCAGCCAGTAACAAAACTTATTTAAGAAGGTCGGCTGCAGTGGCTCTCCAACGTTCTCTGTCTCCGGGTTTCAAAGGCATTAAATCTCCTCTTCAACTATTTATTCATTGTCCACAGCCTCATACTTTGGGGACGACTTAAAATTTACATTTCTAATGTTGATCTCTAATCCATATTCTTTACTTCTGGTGCTGTCTATATCCATCAGGTCACTGTGTCATCATATCCCTGAAAATTATTTGTTTACGACACCTCTGATTTTAGGATTTCTGGTCCATCATTATTCTGTACCTGTGGCTTGTGTACTTTGTTTTCATGGTATAGTTCACTGACATATTCTGCCCACTTCTTTTGAAATATCTTCATCACCAAAGATAATTTGCTATCTCTGTTTTTAGTCTAACCAACCACTTCCCATTTCATTTTCTTCATACAAAGGTCTACCTTTCTTGTTGTGCACAATCATTATCTTACTGACATTTTTCCTAAATCCATTTCTCATTTTTCAATCATTACAACCAACACATGTTCTGGGGTGCCATAAGCCTTCTTCCTAAAGAAAATAAACAAATGTTGCATACACAAAGCTTGTACCCTTCACAGAATTGGATCAGTCTATCCCCTATTTCGTTGCTGGACCCGCTCATATTTTCCTCTTCGCTGATTCTCTTCATGTCGTAGCTAATTGTATAGAACTATACGCTGATTTCCCACTCAAGTAGACAACACTGTTTTATAATTACTTTAAAATGAATTTACTAAACAAATATGTTAAAACATTTTACTTACTCTGGCATTATCAGTTAGAGTGAAGTTTTCTCTGCTTAAGGCTCTTATCCAATCTTTTCGAAACAGTGTTTCGTCTGGGAATTTAAAAACCGAAAAACATGGGCCATTCGTATAATTACCACGACAGCCTAGAGCAGCACAGTAATAAGGTATCGTCAACGATGACTTCGATGAAATATAGATTAGTTTAAATTATACTAAACACGTTTAAATAATGAATACGTCCTGACTAGGTAAAACACAGATGTTGGTATGAATTGAAAGATCGCAGACAGGAAACTTGTCACGCACGTCTGTTGTCTACGTCACGACTTCTGCACATTGTTGTGCTTTGGCCTTTTATCTGTAGGGGAAATTGGGCAAGCACTCCGAGAACAGTCTATGACAGAACTCACGCAGTCTTGGTACTTCCTACTCCACTCGTACACCTGCTGGAGTGAAAGATATGCATCACAGTACTGGACCTTCATTCGTCGATGACTTTTTGTAGGTACGTTCCCTTCTTTGCTAAAATAACGAATGACAGAACGCGGCCCCTCTTTGGTGTATGTCAATAGTAGGACGGCCATATTTAACTACAATGATGACGTGATGTTGTTCGTCTACATCGGAATGTCACGCACTCTTGGGAGCAGCCTTGTTGAATAGTTACAATACAAAAGCATGGTTTTTCTAATTTCTATTCCACTTTTAAAGTTTTCATTTGAATGTCCCTCGAAATTTGATTCCCCCATTTTTTAACCAAGCATCTTTGTGAACTACTTCATTGAGAAACCCAGAGCATTTAAAGAAGAAACCAATAAACACACTCCAACTAACCAGGCACATCGTATCAGGCATATCAATATGGTTGGACATAAGGCAAGTCACTGTAGAAACTATGATCAATCAATTCAAACCTTGTCAGCTTGACGTGAAGCATAAATGTTCAACAACTATTCGTTAAGTCATGATTCAAATCTGTTGATGTTCATATACGAGGGGCGTTACAAATCAAACTGGGTCTTTTTGTTCTAGTTCTATCTGAATGGGTTATAGCGTGATGGAACTACTATCATTAGTTGTGTCCTATTACTGCTAGGTGGCACTTTTGCCAAAGGCCAGTCACGTGACATAAATAAAATGGCGGACAACACTGTTAGTGCTTGCATGGAACAGCGTGTTGTGAGGCAGTTTCTTGTGATATAAAACGTGAAACCGGTTGAAATTTACAGAAGACTCTAATCACAATATGGGAATGAGACACTCATCCGCAGTAAAACATTTAAATGGCTTAAAAACACTTTTGGAAAATCGACGCATAACATTTCGAGAAAATGCAGAAGGTAACAGTTTTTCTCTGGCTGCAATGAATACTATTATTCAAGAACATTTGCATTTTCTGAAGGTTAGTGCACGTTGGGTGCCGATTCTGACCGACAGAGAAGAGTAAACGCCTGCTTGAATTCATACGACACAACGAACTATGTGCCATCTGCAGAAACTCTGCTGGGAGGTATTGCCACATCCACCTTACAGTCCAAACCTCTCTCCAAGCGATATCCACCTGTTTGAACCCATCAATAGTTTATAGGAAGTCATCATTTCAGTACTGAGGACGAAGTTAAACAGGCTGGCCTGAATTGGTCCATACTGACAAATCTATCTTTTTCTGAAGCTTTTCAGGCATTACTTAAACGCTGGGATAAGTGTATAAACTTTGCAGGAGATTATATCGAAAAATAAATGCATTTTGACTTTCTCGAAACATATTCGAAACAAGACCCGGCTTAATTTAAACGTCCCTCGTAGTTCAATGTGTCCCCAGGTTTAGCTATCCATTTACATGCCAAATTCTCATATTTGCCTTCGACAACCTGCCTGATACGTTAAAGTGTTAGTATTCTTGCTCCCCTTTTAGGCCCCGGCAACATTTTGTAGCCAATGAAAATATAAACAGGGAAACAAAACATGAAGAAATATATACCCCATGGTAGAAGAAGATAGAGGCGGTCAAATCAAGTCAACTCAGTTCGATGCCGTGAACAACTTTTGCAGGCATGTGTCTTGTCCCAGAGTTGACTGCTACCATCAGGGCCAAGGAACTCTAGCTGCCAAGACCCCACTACACATTCACGGGGTTATCCTGGATAACAAGCTGCAATAGAGCAGACTGGCTAAAGAGCGAGTATCGAAGAGGAAAGGTTAACCCGGTACTCCAAAATGTCTGCTGAAGTCGGATGCTTCTTACCAAAAGATGCAAATATCGTATCCAAGCTGTAAACACAACGCTATCCGTTTCCCGGACAACATCCTCATCATGTAGCATGTCCTTTGTAGAACGTCGCTCCCATCCCTGTCTGTCTGGAAGAAACTCGTTCCCTTGTCAAAACACCAGCTTCCGCCACTGTCATACTCAGGCACTCCTGGATATATTGGTGCCATCGTCTTCTTGGTCTACCCGTTCCTCTTTTGCCTGGCACCATACCTTCCATCACCGTCCTCTCAAGACCGTTGTGTCTCTTGATGTGACCAAAGTATTTGCATTTTCTAGCCAAAATGGAATTGATAAACCAGTTCTCCTCTATGCTCAACTCTTGCCGAATGTCTACATTTGTTCTTTTCTCTGTCCAGGGTATTCTGAGGATCTTTCTGTAACATTTTGACTCGAAGGATTCGATTCTTTGTCTAGAAGTTTTGGTAATCGTCCATGCTTCACAGCCATAAGCTGCCACAGGAAAAACACAGGCTCTCAAGACTTTTACTTTTATCGTTTTGTTGGTGCCCTGCCATAATTTCTTCAGGCTGTTCAGTCTTTGCATTGCCATAGCTAGTCTTCTTCTGATTTCTTTCGAGCAGTCACAATTTTTCTCGATTCTGGAGCCCAGATATTCAAAATGTGTAACCTGATCTATTTCCTCACCACCCATTGTAAATTTATGCTGACATTGTCTTTTATCGGTGGTCATTATCTTTGTTTTGTTTATGTTTATGAACATATTTTGAGCTTTACTTTGTCCATTAACTGCTGAAAGTAGCTGCTCTAGCCCTTCCGAACTTCTTGATAGTATCACTGTGTCATCTGCGTATCGTAACTCTGGAATCTCGTACCCCCCAATCGTAAATGGGTCGAAACGTTCAATGTTCTCATCTTCTCGTACATTTCTCATTATACATTCCGCATATATGTTGTTTAGATAAGGTGAGAGGATACATCCCTGTCGGACTCCCTTTTGTACTGCAAACCAATCTGATGTTTGCCCAGATACTCGGACAGCGGCTTGTTGATCTTGGTATAATGTTTCAATGAGATGGACTATATGCAAAGGAAACCCCATTTCCTTCATGATTCTCCACAGATTTTGATGTTTTACCGTGTCGAAGGCCTTAGTGTAAACAATGAAACATGTGTACAGGTCTACATTAAACTCTCTACATTTTTCATAGATATTCCTTAAATTGAATGTGGTCCCGGGTCCCTCTGTCATTCCTAAAACCTGCCTGGACTACGTAAATTTCAGATTCAAACCTTTTCTCTATCCTTCTTAATAGGATTCGCAAGAGTATCTTGCTAGCATGGCTGATCAGTGCGATAGTTCGGTAGTTTGTGCACAGCTTCAGGTTGCCTTTTTTGGGGAGGGGAATATAAATTGATTTCTTCCATGCTTCTGGCCACTCTGCACTGTGCCATATCCGTTTACACAGCTTGTGATAGACTCGAGCACATGCCTCTCCTCCTGCTTGTATTAGCTCTGCTGGGATATCATCGCATCCTGGGGACTTTCCCTTTTTCAAGCTTATAATTGCAGAGCGTACTTCTTCCAATGTTGGTTCAGGTTCTTTCTCATCCTTTGGTAGGATTGTAACTGTGCGCTTTGTGCTGTCTCCATACATGGTTCTGCAGTACTCTCTCCATCTATTCAGTATGTCTTTGGTTTCTGTTAATGTGTTATCCTCTTCCTCATTTATGACAAGTGGAACCGGACGGAATTCCCTTGTCAGTGTTCTTATTGCTTTGAATGCATCTCTTTCTTTGCCTTGTTGTTGTAGGTTTTCTATATCCTACTTCAACATTCTACTACTTGCAAAGCAATTTTCAGAACTTGGTAGCGGAACATTGAGAAAAACACAAAGAAAAAGAAGAAGAAGAAGCAGTATTGTGAACAAATTTTGCAGTCCTATATCTTGAGCCATAGATTATTGCTAGCATCAGGGCCAACGAACCAGAGCTGCCAAGACCTTCCTCCACCTCTACGTGGTGATCTTGAATAAGAGGCTGCAACAGGGAAGGCTGGCAAAGGAGAAGAGATCGAAGAGGGAATCCTAACCCGGGACTTAAAATTGTCTGCTGAAGTCGGATGAGTCTGACCGAAAGATGCAAATATTGCATTCAAGCTGTAAGCTACGACACAACTCACTCTGTTATTCGGACAATATCATGCTGCTTACAAAACCCCTGAGAGGGCTGTGTAGCGGGAGATTGAGAACGAACGAAGAAGAAGTATCGTGAACAACTTTCGCAGTCCTGTATATTGACCCAAAGCTGACTGTTAGCATCAAGGCAAACGAACCAGATCTGCCAAGACACTTCTACACATCCACACGGTCATCCTGACAAACGGGCTGTAAAATAGCATACTGACTAAGGAGAATGCATTGAAGAAGGTAGGCTAAGCCGGTACTCAAAAATGCTTGCTGAAGTCGAATGCGTCTGACCGAAAGATGCAAATATCGCATTCAAGCTGTAAACTACGACACAAGTTACTCTATTCTTTGGACACTATCATGCTACTTACAAAACCTTTATCATGTCTTTATTGTGGGAGATTGAAAAAAAAAGAGAAAAAAAAGAACAACAAAGTATGATGAGTTGAACAGATCCAGCTTATTTGGTCGTGCTAATGGTTATGATAATAGGGTGATGATATCGGTGATAATGGCGACGACGACACGGAATGTGATAGCGATAAGAGTGACACGTTATTTTCATAGTGAATGACCTGTAAACGCGTTTATATTTCCTGGCCTTCTCATGGGTTACAGCTCACGGAGAGAATCAGAGACAAGGTCATGTTTGTTGGGTTAGCGAGTCGACTGAAACCTCGGGAGTTGGGCTATAGGCTAGCGTCAGTTGTAGTTAAGTTAGATGGGTGGCTGTGTGGTACAAGTTGTTGGTGAATGTCCATGAGGAATACGTTTATTCTTTTGTGCGCCCTGAAATGGGCGTTGGTGGCGAGTTGCAGTAGCTATCCTCGCAGAGATGTAGCTTACGTTCATGGTTCAGTTCTGTCGAGGTGTCTGCACAGGACTGCTTTCAGTGGCCGTAATCATGTTACACGTTACACTAATTGATGGACATGTTGCAATGATTTATTGATAGTTTACGTTGATTGATTTACAAGTTACAATGATTGATAGATATGGACTTATTGCAATGATTTATTGATTTACATGCTGCAATAATTGATTAATAGTTTACATTGATTGATTTAAATGTTAAATTGATTGATAGATGGATATGTTACTTTGACTTATTGATTATTTTCACTGATTAATTTACATATTACAATAATTGATAGATGGACATGTTGCGGTGATTGATAGATATGCATGCTGCAATGACTTATTGATAGATTTCATTGATTGATATACATGTTTTAATGACTGACATGGTGTTACAATGATATTGATAGCCACATAATGATTGCCCTCGAATTTTGATTTTGATTGATTGAAAGATTTCATTGATTGATTGATCAACAGGGGAGTAAGGATTGGTACAGGTCTCACAAAAAAAAAAAAAAAAAAAAGAAAAGAGAAATGCCTATGCTGACGTACAGCCTCTGCCAATCAAGCCAACCGTACCTTCTCGAGTGGTCCACTAGCTGGGTCCGGTGCTCCCCGTTTAAACTAACACGGCAATGGCGAACAGCGAGTATCCGGCGCTGACAAACCGGACTCCCAATGCCTGAAGGGATAAAATAGCAAGCTATGGGTGGGCGTAACCCAAACAGAAACCCTTGGGGGAGTGTGACCCCTCCGTCAGGTGCGGCAGATGTTGAGCCCAACGGCGCGTGGACATGACCCGATCCCCACCAAGGTCACGCCCAGAGAGCTACCCTGGTTAAAGGAAAAGCAACTGAAGCCCGGCAGACAGTGTTTGGATGATCCGGGACATGGATAGGAAGACTCCAAAGCTTCCCCCACCGAAGACGGAACATGCCGGCCAGAATGGCGTGGGTACCCAGAAATGGAAAAGGACATGTACGCATATACGGTTAATGAGTATGCTCAGATATATCACAAGATATGGGGGCTGCCTCCGTGGACTGCCACCAGGAGGAGGCAGCGCCGGATCCCGAACCTAGAAGGGATCCACCCCAAGCTACTGATGACAGCTCTGCGTATCGGTGTACCATGATTAAGCAGAGTAAAGATACTGGACTACACAACACTCTAAAGATTGCACAATGGAACGCAGAGGGGGTGATGAGGAAGAAGCTAGAACTGCACAAGTTCCTGTATGAGCACAAGATAGATGTCATGTGCATACAGGAAACACATCTAAATGCAGATAGACGCTTTGGTATTAGGGGATATGAAACACACAGGTTGGACAGAGAGGGTCATAAAGGAAGTATCACATTTGTAAAAAAACAACTCCATAGCCGCCACAGAAACCTCCAGCAGCATCAATGGGCCTGAACATCTGACAGTCAAAATACATATCCTCCCAGAACCACTACAAAATACATATCCTCCCAGAACCACTACAAAATACATATCCTACCAGAACCACTTCAAAATACATATCCTCCCAGAACCACTACAAAATACATATCCTCCCAGAACCACTTCAAAATACATTTCCTCCCAGAACCACTACAAAATACATTTCCTCCCAGAACCACTACAAAATACATATCCTCCCAGAACCACTACAAAATACAAATTATTACTGTCCCAATAGAAAAACCTGGAACTAGATAGAATTCCACTAGCCGATAAAAATCATATAGTTCTCGGGGACTTCAACAGCCACTCTCCGAGTTGGGGCTACCTCACCATGGATACAAGAGGAGAGGAGGTGGAGGATTGGATGGTAGAAAATCTTCTCATTCTAATAAACGAACCAGACACAGAGCCAACCTTTTACTCAAGATGCTGGAGAACACAGAACACGCCTGACCTGGCAATGGCAACTGAGAACATCGAGGCGCACAAAAAGAGGTAATGAGGCAGCTTGGAGGTAGTGATCACGAATCAATCATGATCACAATAGCACATTTAGAACTACCCATAAACAGAAAGAAGACAGCCAGCTGGAATTATAAAATTGCAGATTGGAACCTCTACAAGCACTTAACTGAAGACAAATTAAAAACACCCTTCACATCAATCAATGTAAGACGAAACGCTGCAACACTTACAAACATCATCACAGAGGCAGCGGAAAAATCAATACCACGAGGCAGAAGACATAATTATAAACCTTTCTGGACCAGGGAGCTACAAGAACTGTATGACAGGGCTACCAAAGCAAGAACCAGTATGGAGCAAGATCCATCAGACTTTAACATCACAGAACACAACAAACAGCAAGCTATATACAAAAAGGAAAAACTCATATGTGTCAGAAAAGGTTGGCAGGACAAAACCGCATCCCTCAATGTGGAGAAAAACACCACAAAACTTTGGAGTCTGGTGAGGAGCCTAAATGAGGAGAACACCATCAGCCATGCAATACCGGTACTTGAAGAGAGTGGCGAGACATATACAGGAAAACTTGAAGAGAGTGGCGAGACATATACAGGAAAACTTGAAGAGAGTGGCGAGACATATACAGGAAAACTTAAAGAGAGTGGCGAGACATATACAGGAAAACTTGAAGAGAGTGGCGAGACATATACAGGAAAACTTGAAGAGAGTGGCGAGACATATACAGGAAAACTTGAAGAGAGTGGCGAGACATATACAGGAAAACTTGAAGAGAGTGACGAGACATATACAGGAAAACTTGAAGAGAGTGGCGAGACATATACAGGAAAACTTGAAGAGAGTGGCGAGACATATACAGGAAAACTTGAAGAGAGTGACGAGACATATACAGGAAAACTTGAAGAGAGTGGCGAGACATATACAGGAAAACTTAAAGAGAGTGGCGAGACATATACAGGAAAACTTGAAGAGAGTGGCGAGACATATACAGGAAAACTTGAAGAGAGTGGCGAGACATATACAGGAAAACTTGAAGAGAGTGGCGAGACATATACGGGAAAACTTGAAGAGAGTGGCGAGACATATACAGGAAAACTTAAAGAGAGTGGCGAGACATATACAGGAAAACTTGAAGAGAGTGGCGAGACATAAACAGGAAAACTTGAAGAGAGTGGCGAGACATATTCAGGAAAACTTGAAGAGAGTGGCGAGACATATACAGGAAAACTTGAAGAGAGTGGCGAGACATATACAGGAAAACTTGAAGAGAGTAGCGAGACATATACAGGAAAACTTGAAGAGAGTGGCGAGACATATACAGGAAAACAAGCAGCCAATCTCGGGTTTTGCAGAAGACACCAAAATAAATATGCACAATGTAAGAGTTAGAGAGGTGGAAAATGAACTAACAAAGAGAAGGAAAAGGAAAGAAAACAATGAGGATGAAATAAACAAGCTTTTCAGTATCCAAGAATTGAATTGGGCAATAGGAAAACTCAAGATGAAAAAGGCACCTGGGCCCGACGCAATAACAAATAAAATGATTTCACACTTGGGACCAATAGGCAGACATCGATTCCTGGACCTGATAAACCAATTGTGGACTCAAGAATTGTTCCCAAAAGAATGGAAGGAGGAGAAATAATCCCAATCCTCAAGAAGGGAAAACCAAAATAAAAAACAAAACAAGCTACCACCCAATCAGCCTCCTTAACTGTCTGGGAAAGACAATGCAAAGGCTAGTGAACAATAGGATGCTAACTTTCCTTGAGAAAAACAAAATCCTGGACTAGTGCCAGTCTGGCTATAGAAAATACAGGAGTACCAGACCGCTTATCTGACCCAGGAAATCGAAGATGCCTTTCAGAGAAAATGCAAACTATTGGCCACCTTCTTTGACCTGACTAAAGCTTTTGACAAAGTCTGGAAGAGAGGACTAATGCTAAAATTAGCGGGCTGTGGAATAAGGGGGAAAATGCTTGACTGGGTCAAAGACTACCTCCACTAACGATGTGCAAAAGTCAGACTGGAAGAACACAGGAGCGAAATGGTCAAACTGCTTGAGGGGGTTCCCCAGGGAGGATCACTATCCCCTACCTTGTTCATCCTCTTCATTAATGATCTACCAAAACAGTTCAGACCACACATCCACAAGGCACTCCATGCGGATGACCTGGCCATATGGACCCAGGCAGAAAACATTTGAACAGCAAAAGCAAGAATGCATGAAGCAATTAATGCAGTAAAGAAATGGACAGACTCATGGAGTGTCACAATAAACAAAAGCAAGACCCTCTCAACACTCTTCTCGCTCTCTACAAAGCCAGAGCAGGTCAACCTATATTTAGAAAATAGCCTACTTCCCAGAGAAGACAATCCTACATACCTAGGAATGAGATATGACAAAAGATTAACATGGGGCCCACACATAGAGGATACTCAAAAGAAGGCCACACCCAGACTAAGGCTGATGAAAAAACTGGCAGGGACAAACTGGGGCGCAGATGCAAACACAGTCAGACAAGTCTACACTGGATACGTACGGCCAACACTGGAATATGGCATGGGTGCCTATGCAACAGCGCCAAAGACTAACCTACAGAAACTAGACAAGGCACAGAATACCGGACTCAGAATTATTACAGTAGGTCTGCGAAGCATCCCAATTAGAGAACTTGAAGCGGTAGCAGGCCTCCAGAGCCTCGGTGAGCGCAGAGAAGGAAAAATACTAAACCTGACAGAAAAATACAAGCGTATGAATAAACATCCAATGCAGGGGAAAAGTCAATGAATTAACAAAAAACCGCATAAAAAGAACAAGCTTCAATCCTCTATCAAAAGCCCTTACAGCCAGGAACAGTGACATCATATCAAAATGTCCAGCGACATCGGAAATGATACAAGTATATGAAAATACAGACCAACAGCCGTACTTCAAGGTGGAAGCGAAAATACCAGGTATCGATAGAAAGGTGGAAGAATCCGACCATGAATTGAGAGAAAAAACCCTAAAGCATATTGGAGACGCCTATCCTCAACCCATGTGGACGCACTTCTACACAGATGGATCATCAGAGGAAGCATTGAGGAAAGGAGGGGCGGGACTCGTCATATTTCTACAGGATGGAACCGTTATAGAAAAAGCAAGTGCTGCCGGGGAGCCCTCGACAAATCTAAGAACAGAGCAACAGGCAATAATTGAAGCAGTCAAACTATTGGATGAAAAGGGGTTAAAGGATAACAGAATAGTGTTTTTGTGCGACTACATGGAAATTTTGCAGGCCACTCAAAGAGAACCACGAAATAGTATGGAAAGGAAACTGATATGCCAGCTAAACAAACTCTCAGACTACAATAAAATCACCCTCCAGTGGATTCCAGCTCACTGCGGCATACTTGAGAATGAATGGGCGGACAGGCTAGCCAGGAAGGGAAGACAAAGAGAACAATTCACCCACCCAGTGTCACTGCCAGAAGTCAAGGCAAACATCCCAAAAAATATAAACAACAGTGGATAGAGAGAACAAACAGTAAATACCCACAGGACCCAATCAATAGACTGAATAGGAAACAGTATACCACAATTTTTCGCCTCAGAACAGGTCATTGCAGACTAAATGCACACATGCATAAAATGAAAGCAGCACAGACTGCACAGTGTACATGTCAGAGAGGACCCCAGACTCCAGAACACATCCTGCAAACATGTCCACTGCACCAAGAGTCCCGTGAGAAGACCTGGCCCGAGGAGAGAAACATACAAGACAAACTGTGGGGAACCATTTAGGACCTGCGTCTGACGTGTCACTTCATGGAGGCAGCCCATTTGATGGCATAAAACGAGCATACGAAACCGACTCAAAGAAGAAGATTGATCAACGTGCTACATTAATTGACTGACATATTACATTGCTTGATTAATGCGTATGTAAACATTAATTCACTGACATATTACATTGGTTGATTAATGCGTATGTAAACATTAATTGATTGACAGATAACATTATTGAATATTTTCATGAAAATGGACACCATCCATTACATCTTCTCCCTATAATCTCCGTCCATATTAATTACTAGTATGTACTTGAACATAATTCTGTGTGAGCTATTCATTATTGGCATCTAAGTCTCTGTAGACCATGCGCGTGGCGCAGTGAGTTTTGTCCAGCTTTGTCTTCTGTATTTTGACAAAGTCTGCTATGACTGTAAAGGCCGATCCGCGAGTGACAGTCCCTGTCGCAGATCGTGCAACCATATGCTGAGAAGACTGATTGTTTCTCAATCTTTTCAGTCTTTCCTCCTCGATCTCCTCACTTTCTTTTGTCTATGCAGTCAGAAGGCCTCTACGAGTGTCGGCAGCAGCGATGACAAACAGACAGACAGGCAGACAGGCAGACAGGCAGACAGACAGACAGACAGATAGACAGATAGACAGATAGATATATAGATATCTATATAGACAGACATATAGATAGATAGATAGATAGCTAGGTAGATATATGTATATATAGATAGAAAGTTAGATACATAGATAGATATATATATATAAAGACAGATAGCTAGCTAGATAGATATATAGATATATAGATATATAGATATATAGATAGATTGATAGATATATAGATAGATATATAGATAGATAGATATATACATATATATATATTTATATACACATATAGGTAGATAGATAGATAGATAGATTTATAGATAGATAGATAGATATACATATAGATATATAGATAGATAAATATATAGATACATATATATATATATATATATATATATATATAGATACATATATATATATATATAGATAGATAGATAGATAGATAGATAGATAGATAGATAGATAGATAGATATATAGATAGATAGATAGATAGATAGATAGATAGATAGATAGATAGATAGATAGATAGATAGATAGATAGATAGATAGATAGATAGATATATAGATAGATAGATAGATAGATAGATAGATAGATAGATAGATAGATAGATAGATAGATAGATAGATAGATATATAGATAGATAGATAGATAGAAAAATAAATAGATGCAGCACTAAACGGAAATACTTTAATCATCTTTTATTCGATAGAAACTAAGGAAACATATTGAAACAGGATATGCGTATTGACAAGATCTCCTCTCTCGCCATACAATCTCAGTGTCTGTTCGATGTGAAAAATTGCAAAATCAGACAGTTGATGGCCTCTTATGGTCCCACCAGGGACAAGCTAAAAATGAAGTTAATGCTATTATTAGAGGACACACATGTTTTCCTTCAGCAATTTGTCTGCTATAAAACTCATCTCGCAGGTTGAGAGCTCAGGAGAGAATACACGAGTAGGAATGTCTTTTCAAAGTTAACGATTGGACAAACACAGTCACTCGAGCAAGGGCTTATTATCATAATCTTAAATCATTTAACCGTTTTAATCACTTGGTATCCTAAATATGTTAGTTTTAGTGTCTTTCCGTTCATCAATCCATCTATCTATCATTGTTTCTATATATCTATCCATCCATGGGTGCATCTGTCCATCCATTCATCCATCCATTCACCTATTTATCTAATCATCCATCTATCCAATCATCCATCATCCCTCCATCCGTTCGTCCAATCATCCCCCCCCCACATCTATCCATCCATCCATCCATTCCCCAACCCACACGTCTATCCATCCAATCCATCATCCAATCATTCATCAACCCCCCAATACACCTGTCCATTCACCCATCCATACATTCATCATCTATCCATCAGTCCGTCCATTCATCGACCACAAACCATCCATCCATTACTCCATCAATCTATTCATAGTCCGCCAACCAGTCCGCCAATTCATCCATTTGCCAACCCATCATCAATTCACCCATCAATCCATCCGTCCGTCCATTCATCAATGCACACATCTATCCGTTCATCTATCCATCCATCCATTCACATATTTATCCATTCATCCTCTATGTATTCATTCATCCATCCTATAATTCATCCACTCGACATTCTATAGATCCATCCCTCCACAATCTAATAATCCGTCCACTCGCCCGATTCTCCTTCCGTCTCCAACCCAATCAACAACATTTTTATATCTATCTAAATCTTTCGTAAATCTGTCTAACCCATCTTACGCCCCTATCTCCTTGGCGGTCTGCCAACCTGTCTCGCTAATCCCCATTTTTGGCTCATTACATCATCAAACTTGAAAGTACCACCAATTCCTACACAAGTAAATTCACAAACCATTCCTCTTCTATCCTCCACTGTAAAAAGGAAATGGCTACGTGCTCTCTACATTGTCAACGACAGAACCGCTGTTTTGAAGAATGCTAAACTGGTTCTTCATACACAGGTGAATGATGCTACCTGAAGGTAAACGTTTTGAAGGTGTTTCCCCACTCGTCCTAGGCAAAACAGGTAAACTAATCACTGGAAAGTAAGTATCTTGGAAGTCAAAACAGTCAACCCGTTTCAATAACCAGGTGAGTCAGACACAATGTTGTATTTAAGATATATGATGCTTCATTATCATAATCATAACAATTCTATTACTGACTAACTTTTCCGGTCACTTGCTCCGTTAAGCAGCCTGAAGTGCGGTGTCGTTTTTCTTGCGATAACTGCGTTGTCGTTAGCCAGTGTTACAGGATTTCTGCTATGCAAAACAATCCATATCTAGGCCGCGAAGCCACAAATATGGACGCATCTATATCCTGCACCAAGACTGATGTTCAGAACGTCTCCTCCAAACAGGATCTCAGGGAATAGGAATCCATGCCCAAACTGAGGAAGGCGCCAATGAATTTACATACCTGGGTTGCATGATCACATCTGACGGACCCCTAGTGGCTCAGTCATATCTAGGCGGGTCGGATTCGATATCCCTGCAATAAACGATCTTCGCAGGGTATAGAGTAACAGCAGGCTTTTCATGCAATTCAAATTTTGCATCAACCAGAAATGTGTGATCCCGGCACTCCGGTATGACTTTGTGACCTGGTCACTGCTTAAATATCAAGACAAGACTTTTTACGACGCGAGTTCAAATGACACCGGACCGGGATCAAGATGCTGAGCAGCCCATGAGCTGCAGTGATCAGCGACCCAAAGCTGACTGCTAGCGTCAGGGCCAGCGAACTAAAGCTGCTAAGACCCTTCTACACCTCCACGAGGTGATCCTGGATAACCGGCTGCAGCAGAGCAGACTGGCTAAGGAGAAGGGATTGAAGAGGGAATACTAACCCAGTACTAAATAAATGCTTGCTGAAGTCGGATGTGTTGGACCGAAAGGTGCAAATATCGCAGTCAAGCTGTAAATTACGACACAACGCATTCCGTTCCCTGGACTACATTCTGCTACTTAAGCCCTTTCAGGGTTTCGTAGCGAGAAATTTAGAACGAACGAAGCCAAGCCAGGCCAAATGACACCAGACTAATCTGCAACAAGTGAACATACGTACGATCCCCAAGAGTGCGCCACTTCTAGTGTAACAGCACATACCAACCGTCAAGTTTGCAAAATGTAATTATCTTTCGACTTAAAGTTTCCCCAGAAGACCGTTGAAAACATGGCGGGTGTGATAACGGAATCCATCCAGAGTTGATCAGCAAGCGGTGATTCGGTTTCTAACAGATGAAGGATGTCGACCAGTTGTCCTTTATCGCAGAATGTAGGCAGTGTATGGCGATAAAAGTGTGTCGAAGACAACAGTGAAGAACTGGCCACCAATGTTTAAAGAAGGACGTGAGTTAACGAAAGTTGTTCCGAGATCAGGTCAGGTGCATATAAACTCATGTTTTTCTGTAAACATCGTTTTCCAGTTCTTCACTGTTGGCTTCGACACACTTTTGTCATCTTACACTTTTGTCATCATACACTTTTGTCATCACACACTTTTGTCATCATACACTTTTGCGAAACTTGACCGTTGGTATGTTCTGTTTACATCAGAAGTGACGTCATCATACGCATCGTACGTTGGTTCACTTGTTGCAAATTGGTCCGTTTTTATTTGAACACGAATCGTATATGGGCAACGAGCGACCCCTTCTCGGAATTCGATGACACGACCTTGTTCGCAATGTCACCTCACAGATAAATCGGCAGGATCAAGACGCCTTGGCTCATCAGCTCCTACTAAAATCATTTCTCTGTGCCAAGGACCACCCACCGGTCGACTGGAGGCACGTTGTAAGCGCGCAGTTGTAGTGAGATGCATTCAGCTAAATGGGTAGTTCGTATCCATATTTGTAATGTCCTTTTTATTTTATCTCTCCTAGCAACACTCATTTGCTTTCTAAAACGTTCCATTTCCTAAGTTGAAATTTCCTTTTCCTGTGACTGGATAAATATTGGGCCTAACAGGCCGGTTGGGACTAATTATGCTCATTAGTGTTAGTCCATCATGAAGGTCACAAAGTCATGGATTTTACTGGAATTCTCACTTGTGTCCACGGAAACGTGTCGTGGTTTTCCATTTGGATTAATTAGTTCGTTCATTTTGTGGTGCTTTTCTTTTTGATTATTCTGGCATGAATAGTATTTCGACTACCCTGTGTCGTATCTCCACGGTCCAGTGCACAAGGCTTAACTTGACTCGCCCGTCGCCCTGCTAACATTGCCGGTTTTAGTACAACTAGGAAATGTACACTCGGGCTAATAATAAACTAACACATCGCTTGGAAGAGATTGGGCCCTGCTCGGTTAGAAAGATGCACAGGGCACATTCATAGCATAAGTAATGACCCTACGATCTCTTGCGGTTACGGGAAAGCCAAGACAAGACACGAGTAGAGTAAACTAATTGTCTTCTGACTGCTGAGATCACTTAACCGGTTAAATAACGTTTAGTTATAAAGGTCAAGTTTCACATCGATAGCACTAACACAGAGGTGAGATACATATACTGTTTGTAAGTATTTGCTTTGTTGCCAAGCTGAATTAAGGGTTTTATCTGTGAATGACAAGTCTTAAGCTACACCAGCAGGGCTTGAACATTTTTAGGCAGGCTTACCAGTCAGTCAAAAATGTCACTAGTCAGTGGTCGGACTATAGTCAATTTATGTTAACAAATTTAAACTAGGCACTGATTCACTTTTATTTCGATATAATAATGCTACCAAACCAAAATATAATGTTAATTATACATAATTAGCATATTTCTTCTTCAGAAAATATGCACTACTGTTAGAGGTTTGTGTCCTTGAACATGCTTGGTAGTTTTAGCACTGAAGTACTACTTATCGATAGCTTTAGTGGGTTTGTATTATGGTAGCAGAGTTCCATTTAGATTCACAATAGTAAAGTAGATCATGCACAATCTATCTGAACCATAATATCATTAACAATCGTGCGAGAGTCACCATGTAGTAACGATTAAAAATGTAATTAACCATTAAAAACGTAATTAACGATTAAAAACGTATTATTTTACCCGTCAAGCAAAAGATTTACTTGTCACAAACAAGCAGACGAGCGCTTTCTTCAAGCCCTGCGAACTAGAGACTTTATGACATCTTATTTCTATTTCTCTAACATGCCTTCCATCTTTGATTATAAACCCTTCTAATGTATTTGAACTTTTGTGCCTGCTTTAGTTTAGTATTGTTTACACTTCCGTTTCATGAACCTGGTATTCTGCCAATCCTTATTGTTCTGTTTTTTCTACGTGCTAATCTCGCTATTATATATTTCACAGACTGTGCTAAGCACATTTCTATGATTTCGTAGTCTATGTTCGTGCTTGTGCATTGGACTTTGGTCGTCTGCAAAGAGTTAGGTTCCATTTCGTTGCTACACTTTTGCTGACTTTTGTTGTTATTTTGTCCATGTAAATGTTGAACAACAATGCTGTTGTCGTGTCCCAAGGGATGAGGATGATAATGCTGATATATTCCCTTCAGCTGTGAGCTGGCAGCTCTTGGCAGCCCAATGCATTCCGGACAAAAGCACACGTCCTACTCAATTGTTGTAGTGATGTGTAGAGTGTGTTGCGTATGGTGTGGTGGGGTGGGGGGAAGCAGCAGGTTCCGCAGATCGGCTAGTCCTCGTCACAACGTCAGGAGGTGCTCTACTGACTCCTCGTGGTCATGGAAGAATCTGCAGTTTGGTTCACGTAGTGGGTCTAATCTTTTCAGATGTTTGTTGAGAGGGGCAAGGTCTTTTCTCAGCTAGAAGATCAAACTCTGGTCTCGTCGTTTCAGTTTCTTGGCTGGGTCCTGGGGATCTGGTTTTGCTAGCGTCTCATGTAGTTAGTTCCAAATCACCTTTGATTCCACCAATGTTTTTTTTTTACATTTGTATTTATATGGTACAGCACTCTGGGATAAACTGGATGTATACAGACTATGTAGAGCCTTCTAATCTAGTATAATGAAGTTAAGTCAAGTATTGTTGCATACATTTTTTTGCAATATGACTTAGTTGCAATACACCTCCGTATGTTTTACACAGTTTCTCTTACTTTCTTTTATCTTCAGATTGGTACTATTCTAGTTGTTTTCTAATCGTCTGGTGCTTGTCTTTTTCCATTCTTTTCTAAAGATTCTCTCTAGCCATTTGTCATGTTTTCCACACACTATAATTTCTTCCGTTATTATGACGGCCAAGCATGTTAATGTTTTTAAAAGACTGTTCTTTATAGCTCTTCCTATTTCTGGAATCAATATATCGTGTTCAAGTTGAAACTTGTTTCTTTCAAAAGATACGTTTTATCACTGAGTGCTTGTGCAGTTATACATTTATGGATGTACTCTTTCCCTCGGGGACCCAGTGGTCTTGAGGTAAGGTTCCCGCCTGGGTGCTGGAGGTCGCGGGTTCAAATCCCGGTGAAGACACCGGGATTTTCTACGTTGATCATCCGGTAAATATTGCGTCTGATCTCTGAGTAGTGAGATCAGACACCCGTGTGCAGTGGCGCGCACGTTAAAAATACCTAAGCAGTTGGAAATCGAAAAGAGTAGACCTAACGGCCAGTGCTCCGGCAAAATTCAAGTTAAAAATCGACTCAAATCATTCTAGGGATTCTCGCACCACAAAGAATATGTCGCAAAAAAAAGGACTGTGTGGCCATAACAACAGATCTTGGTTGTGTGGTTAGCGGAGGTGCTTAGATGGCGCCTGACAGACTGTGGGTCTACATTCCTCTAATTTACGCTTCCACCTCCACCGGTCTCAAAAATAGACGATCGTATATTCCAGGGGCTAACAGATTCTGGCATTGACCTGTAAAATATTAGGGATTCAATTTTGTAGCATTGAAGCTCTTATCTCTTAACCCCAGTGCTTTTTGGTAATATTATACACATTCATTTGGCAGTTTTTTAATATATATGTTGCTTGTTCTCAGTGTTTGTATACTCATGATCCTTATTTAACGATTTGGATAATAGGTTTGGTATTTCGCCTTTTTTCTGTAAGTTTTATTTTGTATTTGTATTTGTTTCCATATTTTGCCCAAAGCGGTGTGCATTGCACTATATTTTTATTTTACGCCTGTCGACTCAGTGCACCCGAATTGGGTATGCATTTTATGCAAGGTCTGCTTCCTTAATTTTCTAGGGGATTTGCTTTCCCGAAGTAGTGGCCGGTGCTGTGATTGGGGAGCGAACACAGCACCTTTAGATTGTGAGCCGTGCCACGTAACCACTACGCCACGCCATCCTCTTTTTTGTGTCTTGGACGGTTACCATACTTTGCAGAATTCCTTTAAACAGTGCTTTGATTCTTTAAGTTCATCATTCACAAAGCTGCTCTTTCTTATCAGTCTGAAGTAATTTTGTTTCACATATCTCATTGGGTGTATTATCATTCACTGATTCTGTCTTCAGTTTGTCTATGTAATGTGTCCAAAATAATTTCTATCATTCACTGATTCTGTCTTTAGTTTGTCTATGTAATGTGTCCAAAATAATCTCTGCCATTCACTGATTCTGTCTTCAGTTTGTCTATGTAATGTGTCGAAAATAATTTCTATCATTCATTGATTCTGTCTTCAGTTTGTCTATGTAATGTGTCCAAAATAATCTCTGCCATTCACTGATTCTGTCTTCAGTTTGTCTATGTAATGTGTCGAAAATAATTTCTATCATTCACTGATTCTGTCTTCAGTTTGTCTATGTAATGTGTCCAAAATAATTTCTGCCATTCACTGATTCTGTCTTCAGTTTGTCTATGTAATGTGTCCAAAATAATCTCTGTCATTCATTTATTGTGTGTTTTCTTCCTTTATGTAATGGGGCGAAAATAATCTCTGTCATTCACTGATTGTGTCTTCAGCTTTTCCATGTAATGTCCAAAATAATCTCCGTGACTCATGACCTCTTTATTGTCTTATTGCATCCTTTCTTATTTTTGTATTGGCTTTTCACTTTTCTGACTTCTGAATTTATGATGTTGTTTGCTTCTTGGTCGATGATCAGTATCTTTACATACGTTGGAAATTCCTTCTAAGTCTGTTATATTTCTTCTGTCATTATCATATTTACTAGGCATGAGTTTGTGATTTTGCATTTTGATTGCTTCACTTGATAACTCTTTTTCGGTATTAGAATATTGTGTTTCTTATTATTAGGCCGTTTTCAACATGCATTAATACGTTCTTCTCCTTTTCTGTTCCAAGTTGTTTCGTAGTGAGCTTCAAGTAGATTAAGCAAAGCATAACAGTTTGGAGGACCCCGACAACCTTCATTAGCACGCTCGAGATGTGAGCAGACCTGCTGCAACCCGCTACTTAACACACTGTGTCGCTGTGGGCGAGAGGTAAGGCACTCGCCTCTCGAAGCGATGAACGGAAACGGTGTGGGTTCGAGTCCAACAGGTTTCAAGCGACCCCTGTTTTCAAAAACCCAGAGTGCCTGCAACCTGAATTAACTCCAGTCGTCTCAACTTATGTCTTGCCACTGGCCCAAGGTAGTTCGGGAGCAGAGAGTAAGGTTGATAGCAAGCGCAATTCCCTTCTCACTATAATCTATTTACAACGCAGGTCACATCATCAATACAAAAACTGTCCAAAGGTGTCGTCATCGTGGCTTGTGATGGGCAACTAACTGTTAAGGCGCCCACTAGAGTAAACGTACCCATCATGGACATTCAACAACAACAACAGCAACAACAACAACAACAACAACCGTTACGATATAAAGAAGTGCCACGAAGTATTCCTAAATAGTATCCACTATACGATAGTTTCCCGCGTTCTTCGATTAAAATCTCCCATTACGATCAAGTCATCTACGTCATCGACGCTATTGATAACCTTAGAAAGACAATTACATTGATCTGTAGTGCCTTCATCGTTGTTATTTTTATTGTTGCATGCGGTATACGTCTGTCTCATTGTTGTTGCTTGTCAACATTCAATTGCGTTTGTGCGTATTAGTCTTTCAGTGATGCATTGATTTTCTTCAACCGACTGCTTTCTCTGGATGTACAAGAAAATATACACCATCCTCTCTTAAAAAAATAATGTTTATAAATATAGTACTAACGATAAATTTGATATCATTAATAGCTATCGATATATTCAATATCATTAGTAATTATTGATAAATGCAATATAATCGATACATATTGACATCAAACCGTGTAAATTTCAACAGCAAAATCGAATTCTTGTGTTGTCTGTTTTTAAAGTTGCTGATCATCTGATCTGATCTGATCTTTTCTAATACTATCTCTAATGATATCATCTCTTCTGCCATCTCTTACGATATCCTCTCATCTCTTATAATATCATCTCTTATAATATCATCTCTTATAATATCATCTATTATAATATCATCTCTTATAATATCATCTCTTATAATATCATCTCTTATAATATCATCTCTTATAATATCATCTCTTATAATATCATCTCTTATGATATCCTCTCTGCTGATATCCCCTCATGATTCTCTCATCGCTTTTAATTGTATCTCTTATAATATCCATTCATCTCTTCTAATATCATCCCTAAAGATATCCTCTCGTCTCTTCTAATATAATCTCTTATTATATCATCTCTTCTAATATAATAACTTATGATATCATCTCTTCTAATATCATCTTTTATGATATCATCTCTTCTAATATAATCTCTTACGATATCATCTCTTCTAATATAATCTCTTATGATATCATCTTTTATAATATAATCACTTATGATATCATCTCTTCCAATAAAATCTCTGATGATATCATCTCTTCTAATATCATCCTATTATATAATCTCTTGTAATATTATCTCTTATGATATAATCTCTTCTAATATCATCTCTTATTATATCATCTCTTCTAATATAATGATATTATCTCTTCTATTATAATCTCTTCTTTTCACACATCTTGTCTCACACACACCATTTCTTTCCGTCTCCTTTATCCAACAATGTTGTTCCAACAGTTGGGAGATGCATATTCTTTCATGTGCTATTTGTCTGAATTTGATTTTCAATCCATGCCTGTATTAGTTTCCTAAACACCGTAGGTTTCTTGTCGTTTGTCCAGCTTTAAAGCGGCGAAATCGGTTATTATTAGCAACATTTTGCGTCATATCATCCAACCATCAAATTCTGCACCATGGCGTTGTTCGTACATTTTAGCGGATCTCTTCCTTCTCTTCAACACGTTCAATGATTTGTGTGTATTGCCCATATAAGTCTGACTGGAATAAGGTGTCATGTCAAGAACAGCTTCACCACAATGTCTAGGCTGCCAAACCAAGCGTACAAAGTAATTTGGCTTGGCATGGTTTTCGTTTGGCTTGGCTAAGCTTGGCTTGGCTAGGCTAGGCTTAATTTGGCTTGGCTTTGCTTGGCTAGCCTAGGCTTGGCTTGGCTTGGCTAGGCTTGGCTTGGCTAGACTTGGCTTGTCTTGGCTTGGCTAGGCTTGGCTTGTCTTGGCTAGGCTTGGCTTGGTATGGCTTGGCTTAGCTTGGCTTCGTTCGTTCTCAATCGCAATCTCGATCAGGGGAAATATTTACCGGATAATCAACGTGGAAAAATCCCGGTGTCTTCACGAGGATTTTAACCCGCGACCTCCAGCACCCAGGCGAGAACCTTACCTCGAGACCACTGGGTCCCCGGTGGAAAGAGTACATCTAATAAATGTATAGCTGCACAGGTACCCAGTGACAAAACGTATCTATTGGAAGACACAAGTTTCAAGTTGAACACGATATATTGACTTGGCTTTGTTTGTTCTCAATGGCCCGCTACCAAACCCTGAAAGGGCTTAAGTAGCAGAATGTAGTCAAGAGAGCGGAATGCGTTGTGTCGTAATTTACAGCTTGACTGCGATTTTGCACCTTTTGGTCCAACACATCCGACTTGAGCAGAGTATTTTTTAAGTACCGGGTTAGCATTCCCTCTTCGATCCCTTCTTCTTAGCCAGTCTGCCCTGCTGCAGCCTGTTATCCAGGATCACCGCGTGGAGGTGTAGAAGGGTCTTGGCAGCTCTGGTTCGCTGGCCCTGACGCTAGCAGTCAGCTATGGATCGCTGACCACTGCAGCTCATGCGCTGCTCACCATCTTGAACCCCGATATAATTTAAACCTAGAACGCTGAGATTGTCAACTAAGCGCTCAACCCGTTAGCCACACGTACCCCTCTTAGATGTCAATGTCGAAATCAAAGGTACCATAATTTGTTTCGGCCCACATTACAGGAGCATTTGTGCGAGGCACATAACAATTAGCTCCTGGCCGATGATTTTTTTCTACAACTTATCGGGGAAAATGCAAACACGCTTAACATGACCTTTCAGGCGTCATGCCTTGTCGTCGAGCACAATGGAAGACGGTAAATACCAAGTCAGAGAAATAATTGCTCATGATTAGAGTAATGATCCCTGGTTCCCTTAATGACCTGTGTGTTATGTGGGGTATCTAAATACCGTTAGAGGAATCTAGGTTAAAGCCAGGGATGATGTTCGTGTTATAGATTCATTAGTGTGAATGTGGGAGTTGGACACACGTGGCGTAGTGATAATGGTCGAAAAGACAAGTTGTTTTTAATCACTTAAAAATATATACAATGTAGTACAGTGGTTACTGTACTGGCGTAACTCGGATTATTATCAGACAAAACACAACTACAAGAAAAAAAAACGGTCATTCTAACCGATTACAGGAGCGTACTCTAAGCTATCTCAAGCCTCAAACATGATAAAGTCACGCAAAATCCAATTTAACATTGGTTAGTCCAAAACAAGAACATATATAGTCCTACATTGGATTCATGTACACTGTGAGATCCTTGGAAATTCGAAGGCAGATGAGATCGCAAAAAAAGCGGAAGCGGCAGCACACAGACTCACAATTATCGAAGCTATAAAAGAAAGCAAAGACACTCATCAAACGACTCATGATGATGGAATGGAGAGACCCGCAAAAATAATACAAGCCAGAAAATGACAGCATAGACAAACTTGGCAGAGATGGACAAACAAAGATCTTTAGACACAGAACGGTAGATTGCGGCTCAATTCCCTTTCACCATAATAAGCCAGAGACAACACCACATGCGATTGCACCCAAGAAAACACCAGAACATTTCCCGCAGGACTACCCCACTTATTATGCAGACCAAAGAGAGGCGGTCCGGCCAGAGGGAGCGACCATGCTAGAAAATATGTGAAGGAACAGCGCTGTCCTTAAACTTGTAGTCTCCTTCGTGAACCTAACCGAGCTAGAAGCATAGCATCAGTTGATCAAAGAATAAGGAGAGGAACACTGCACTCACTACGCAACTGAGCGTTCTACGTTAAATCCCTAATGAAAGAGTGATTATTTTTCGATCGCAAATGGGTCCATAGTGGATCCAGCCTCAAAGATTAAGTATCAGAGTAATTCTAGGAATGAAAATATGGCCATATGAATGTTGACCCATGTCACTTCTAGTGTTCTGTTGGTCATACACAAATATGGACTTAACACCATATTTCCCACTATTCCACCTGGCTTCTGAACTGGATCCTCCTACCTATATCAAAATACATATTATATTGTCATGTAGCAGTCACTACCGTTGGCGAAGAAGTGTTCATTGGACTATATATCGGTCTTGTTTCAGGTACGGGTGACTGGTTTCGTTCTTCGCTCACTTGTTTTTCTCAACTGAATCTGAAACCAATTCACAGCTGGGTTGTTGTCTGAAGCTATTCGTACTGAGTTCTCCACTCTTGCAAATGTTTATTTGGTGGTGGGGTTACAGTAGCTCTTCTTATGTTTGGAGGCGTACGTAAGAAGATGTATCTAGACCCTCCTGGATGGTTTTCAGTTCGAGACTTTCCAGTATGCTCACCTTTAATAACAACAGCTGTCCATCGCGAGCGGTAATGAGAACAGGAGGCAGACATGTTGTGTTGCACCTCACAGGTGAGTGAGAACATGGCTATATAGACAAATTCTAGAACATAATCGCCTTCCCCATATGCAGCATACAAGGTCTGGGTTGGTCAAAGTTTGTGTTGGTTTTTTTGTTACATTATCTCATCTCTTCTCACCTCTTATAATCTCACCTCTTCTAATTTCATCTCTTTCTCATCTCATCTCATCTCTTCTCATCTCACCTCTTCTAATTTCATATCTTTCTCATCTCATCTCATCTCTTCTCACCTCATTTCATCTCATCTCACCTCTTCTAATTTCATCTCTTTCTCATCTCATCTCATCTCATCTCTTCTCATCTCATCTCATCTCACCACTTCTAATTTCATCTCTTTCTCATCTCATCTCATCTCATCTCTTCTCATCTCATCTCACCTCTTCTCATCTCATCTCATCTCATCTCACCTCTTATAATATCATCTCTTCTCATCTCATCTCATCTCACCTCTTCTAATATCATCTCTTCTCATCTCATCTCTTCTCATCTCATCTGATCTCTTCTCATCTCATCTCTTCTCCCCTTTTCTCATCTCTTCTCATCTCATCTCTTCTCCTCTTCTCATCTCATCTCTTCTCATCTCATATCTTCTCATCTCATCTGATCTCTTCTCGTCTCATGTTTTCTCATCTCCTCATCTCATATCTTCTCATCTCATATCTTCTCATCTCTTCTCACCTCTTCTCATTTCATCTCTTTTCATCTTGTCTTATCTCTTCTTTCCTTAGCGTGGAAACGATCGTGGAGGACGTAACCTAGTCGACAATGAACTGACCTACTAGACTGGGACACATATGTTCCAGGGTTCGAGTTCACCGACGGACATACAAAAAGTCAGTTCTTGCCTGTTACGACCGCTCCACCAGTTAACCCAACTGTAAATGGGTACCTGATGTATCAGTTGGAGAAAGTAAAAACAGCAAGCAAGTTAATTGACCACCCCACCCCACTTAGTACATAACGGGTTATTTTCATCCCCGACGGCAACTGTTGCTTTGGGAACCGAGCTTTTTAACCTTTGTCTTTCCGTTCAGGACGTTTTCTTCGAGCCACGGGTAAACGTCGTTCGTCTACAATGAAAGTTGACTCTGGTTGATGTTGAATGCCCACATTGAGTAGGATTGTTCTTGTGCGCACCCTACAATTGACGTTAAAGTGGCGGGTTATCGTAGCTTTCCTCACATCTTGAGCCTGCTGATGAAGGTGTACCGGGGTTCTTCAGGCGGTTGTGCTATAATTGACTTCATCTGCGTGCCGCTCACTACCACGGTGATCAGATTGATCACTTGTCTTGTTAGTTAAATTGACATGAAAACAACCCATTTCCAGGGAGGACTGCAGGGAAGTCAAGGTGAGGATCTTGACCAGTATATTTTACCTGACCCTGACTAACATGCCAGGTCAGGTCAGATCATTCGGTAACCGGTGAGGTCGTTGGGGCACACAGGAAGACATCCTCACAAACCCACGCCAGCCTTCTCTATCAGAGGTCGCTGCCTGTGCCTCTTCTGGTCAGAGATTGGCCCATTCTTTTGTGTTGTCCTCCCACCTCTTTTTTGGTCCGGCCTTTTTGTCGTCTTCCCTGCACCTTTCCGTGGAGGATCGTATTCGCAAGACCATTTGATCTCGATATGTGACCGTACCAAGCGAGTTTCCTACTTTTGACAGTTGCCAAGAGGTCTTCAAAAGACCCTATTGCCGTTGTAATTCTATCTCGCATATCCTCATTTGTAACTCGATCTCTGTACGTGACGTTTAAAAGTCGTCGGAAACATCTCATCTCTAAGGCCTGTATCCTTTGCTGAAGGTCAGCTGTAACTGTCTATGTCTCACAAGCATAGATGGATATTGACAGGACCAGTGTACGCATTAATCTGATTTTCGTGCATAGTACTAACCGTTTATCCCGCCAGATTTTGTTAAGCCGTGCACGCGCCGCTATCGTCTGCGCTATTCTGACCAACACCTCACATCTTGATCCTTCATCACTGACAATCGACCCTAGATATTTAAAACGGTCAATCAGTTCAAGTTCCTGACCATTAGCTTGTATCCTGCTGTTGAAGCCCTCAGCGTTGATGATCATTAATTTGGTCTTTCGAGCGTTTAGCTCTATCCCATAGTATTCTAACATCTATGTTCAGTATATTTTTCTTGACCAGAGGTTAGTCTTCCTCCCCTCTCCTGATTGTTGTTCTATCCAGTGCATGACAGTACTGTACCAGGAACTCAGAAAACAAGGCTTACCGTTTGGAAGAATACGGTGTTGATCCCCAAATTAAAGATTGGGTTTGTACAATAAGGTCTTTTTCCAGGAGCAAGGCGGGTGAAGGGTGTCGGTTTGAAGCGACTGGAGCTTCCAGTAGTCTTGGCTCCCATGTAGTCACCCTACTAGACACTGTCGTCAACGATGAAGTGTTAGAACACTCATTTTACTATGTCTCACATTTTTCATTCTTCGCCTCCAGAGGAGTTTCCATAATGAACTCGGCTGTTGTTTAGAAAATATCTTTAGCTCCGCATCGTTTTGAATTTATTGTAGGATTGTTGACCCAGCTATATTATCCTGAACAGAACTGAGACTTTAGTCCGGTCAAGAACAACACACAGACCAGGACGTTGCGTCAGGGTCAGCCGAATTATACTGACCAAGACCACACCACTTTTCAAGGTAGTGTTTCGTGAACTTATGCTGTTTTCAAGGCAGTCGGCTAATGAAATGTAGATCAATGTGATCCCCTTGTTTGTGAGCGTCATGCAGATGAAGTCAAGCCTAGCATAACTGCTTGGGAGACTCCGGTCCACCTTCATCAGCAGGCTTATGATGTGGGGAAAGCTGCTACAACCCGCCAGTTGCCGTCCTTTTAAATTCGTACAAAAGAGCAATCTACTCATTGTGGGCATTCAACAACAACAACAACAACAACAAAATGTTGATAACAGACAACACGACACACAAAATGCACACCTGTTTCAAAATAGCTCTCCGATCGATCCAGTCTCGGCCCATATTTCAGCCACCAACTTGAAAGGGCTGGCGTCATACTGTTTTGCGTTGACAGTTTAATGAATGATAATATCAAGACTATTATTCCCTTGACAAGAGCTTTCATCGTTGCTCTGAGCCATCGTACATTGACGAGGAATAAGAGGTAGAGGCGTTGCACGTAGTCCCGATAATAGGCATACGGGTATCTATAGCATTGGGCACTCAATACCTCGTTTTCAGTTTGATTATTCCGTGTAGCTTCTGAAGATAATAATATAAAATAAGCTATTTATTTAACAGCAAAGCGAATAATTTTCTTCTTTTTCTTATTCTCTTTTTCTTCTTCTTCTTTTTTTTCTTCTTCTTTTTCTTCTTGTTCGATCAACCGGTCCCCCACAGCTTTTCTATCATGATCGCTTCTCTGGGGCAGACTGCCTCACTTTAGTCTATGTAAGTGGGGTTGTTTTGCAGGCTATGTTCTGGTATTTGCTGGGGTGTTCCGCAATTATACGTGACGGGGCCTCTAAGATATATTATGTGAAGGCGGGCATTGAGGCTGCAATGTCCCGTTCTGAGTATGAAGAACTTTGTCTGCCCATCTCTGACAAATTTGACTTTGTTGTCCTTTTCTAGCTTGTGTTCTTTGTGCTGGTCCCTCCGTTTCGTCCTTATGGATCGTTTGATGAGTGTTTTTGCTTTATTAAATTTCCGTGGATGACGAATCTTATATGCCACCACTGCCCTATTTTGCGAGCTCAACTGCCTTCTCGTTCCCGTGGATCCCACAGTAGACGGGAATCCACTGCAGGACTAGATATATTTTTTAGGACAACAACCAACTGTTATTCTTCATTTCGTGTTAAAGTCTTTCTGTTTGGAGCTTGAAATTGTTTGGAGTACGCTCCTGAAGGCTGTTATAATAATAATGTTCGCGTAGGCGTCAAAGGTATGTTGCGTCGATCGACCTCTGCCACGTCCAAATGCTGAGGCTGTGTTCATGCGTAGCGTATAGACCAAAGTCCCTAAAGACTCCCAATGTAGGGCCGTGTACTCTGGAGCCTTGGGATGAGGCCGCTAGGAGTGTGTTAGACCAATGTTTGTGTCAAGTTTTCCGTGTCTAACTCCCTGTTTTTACGTGTCCCGCCGCCGAGGCTTCTGATTGTGTTCAACTTTTGGCCAGCGTGACCCTTGCTGTGCTTAGAATACGAGGTTGGGAGAGGTATCAATTAACCTCCGGTGGAGGGACGGGCGGGCAGAAAGTATCGGTTGTCAGAACAGAAAGGCCCTTGAATAGTGGTAACCTGGACTGAATTCTGGTGTGCAGTTAAGCGGGACGTTGAACTCCGTCATAGACTGATCTTCTTCGGCTTGAGTCAGGCATGCTATGCAGCAAAAAGCAGCATAACACACAAGATAACCCATTGAAAGCACACCAATTCCAAATAATAAAGTCCGTTATATTACTTGGTGGAAGAGTTATGAAACATAATCCGAACAGGAACTACCAAACATCGGAAAACTCGACACAAACACCGGAGCCAGTCGAAAGCGCAGCCAATAAGGCGCGACCATCTTACTTATCAGGCTGTTAGAGTAACCGTTGTTCTTGAAGTTGTATTTTGCCTGATAATAATCTGAACTGCTGCAAATACAGTTTTTTCTTCAGCTCTGAAATTGGTGCATGTCTCTCCTGTTTGTTTTGAGTAGTTTTCTTTGTCACGTTGGAGTGTGCAAGGTAGATTCGGCTGCCAAGAAGAAGAGTGGCTTAAGGAGTCATGTGACAGTAATTATTTTCTTCTTTTTCATCTTCTTTTTTCTTCCTCTTGTTCTTCTTTATTTTAGACGTTCGTCCTGAAATGGACGTTTGTGACGTTGTGTCGTAGTGTACAGGGATGCTGCAATATCTGCGCCTTTCGACTGGACACAACCGATTTCAGCAAGGCGTTTTTGGGAAGGGGTTTGCCTTCCCTCTTCGATTGCTAATCTCTTTGCCAGGATGCATGGTGGCAGTTTATTTCAAGAATCGTCACTTGTAGGCCTAATATGGTTTAGTCAGTTTTGGGTACTTCGTCAGTTACACGTAGCCACCTGCAAGTCACTGGCTGCCGTCAGCTTATTATCTGCTGCATCTTCGGCACTAGATGCTGATCAAAATCCCACCATATGTCGGCGTCCGGTTTTATGGAGGCAGACTGTGTCATATTAGTCTGACCATCAAGGTGTGGATCAACACTGTAATTTCTATATTGATGTGCTTACTGAGGAACCTCTCATTGCACTACAGCCAGGAGGACCCAAGCCCACCTTCTCATGTATGCTTCGACATGTAAAAAACGTCTTTGTAACTAGTCACCAAAGAAACGTCGAGAGTTACCTCAACCCAGCAGTGGTGACTTCAATAACAACAACAACAACAACAACAACAACAACAACAACAACAGAGGGAATACACAGTTGATACCTGCCAACTGTGTGACAATTTGAAAAGACAGCGTGGCTAGTCTGTTATGTTCTGGTAAAAATCGATCAGATTGTACTTCAGGCTGTCCCTAATGTACTTAGTCGCTCTGAGAAAATGGCGAAGAGCAAAGATACTGATGGTTTCTTTTGATCGTTGGTGGTACATACTCCTGTTCTGTCCTTTCATGCGCTCGTCTCTGGTGGATACAAGTGTAACTTCAAAATCCAGCAATCTGTGGATTTCTGGATCATCGACTGCATTGTCTTCATCCAAAAGGCAATTGTTGATCAAATTGAAAATGTCACCGCCCTTTATTTCCAATCCCCTCTTCTTCTGCTGCGTTCGTTCTCAATCTCCCACTACCAAACCTTAAATAGGGATTTGCAAGTAGCAGGATGTTGTCCGGAGAATAGAATGCATTGTGTCGCTAGTTTACAGCATGACTGCGATATTTGCACCTTTCGATCCGACACATCCGTCTTCGGCAGTTCCAGTTCACTAACTACGGGTACCCATGAAGCCAGGATGTCTGCTTGGTTATTCATGCAATCCGTATGATGGCTACAACAAATTCACAGAGGTTCGAGGCCTCGATATCCACTATCAACGCATGCCCCATCCAGCCTATCTGAACCTCTCAAACAAGGATTGGGAGAAACGATTACTGCCTCCATTTAAGAGTTCCAGATACCAAACTCTCGAAGTCACTACCTCTATCTCCATTGTTGTCAAGTATGCATCACTGCTTTTAGCAACAATCCTGCCTCTTACTCTAGCAGAGAAATCTCAACCAGCTTTCTTACCGTGTAGCACAGATCCATCGGTATATCTCAGCATTTGAATCCTGGACATTTTCACTTATTAAAAACGTATAATGCTGGAAAAGATTATAAGAGAAAGAGAGAGGAAAAGAGAGAGAGAGAGAGAGTGAGAGAGAGAGAGTGAGACAGAGATAGAGAGGAGGCATGGACGGAGAGAATAAACCAAACTGAAGGAAAGTCAACATATGGGAAAATAACGAAAGGGAGAAAAGAAAGCTCAGAAGACAGATGACAAACAAAGCATCCAAGGTGTGATATAGCTGAGAAATAATAAACAGTGACAAAAGGTCCATATATTTACAAAAGGTCCATATATTTACAAAAGGTCCATATATTTACAAAAGGTCCATATATTTACATTCAGATTGCGTAACAATCACTTAGAAGGTCAAGTACAGTCTGTTTACCACATACAATTCTTCATACACCGACATGTGTACATGCTGGGAGAACAATCAATAATGTTCTCCAAGTCTGTCGACTCCACGGAAAGTGTATAGTGACAGTTTGCTTCTCTTTAACCCAGATAACTATATCATCATTAAGTAGTATGTCTTTTATAGAAGGTCGCTCCCAACATAGTCTGTCTGGAAGAAACGCTTTTCCTTGCCAAAACTCCAGCCTCTGCCACAGTCATACCTAGGCATTCCTGGATATCTTTGTGCCATCGTCTTCTTGGTCTACCCCTGCCTTTTTTGCCTGGCACCATACCTTCCATCACTGTTCTCTCAAGACAGTTGTGTCTCTTAATGTGACCAAAGTATTTACATATTCTGGCCAAAATTGAATTGAAAAAACATGTTCTCCTGTATTCTCAGCACTACCGAATGTCTGTATTAGTCGTTTTCTGCGTCCAGGGTATTCTGTATCTGTAATATTTTGACTCGAAGGATTTGACTCTAGAAGTTTTGATAATCATCTATGATTCGCAGCAATATGCCGTCACAGGAAAAACACAGGCTCTCAATACTTTCACTTTGTCGTCTTATTGGTTCTCTGCCATAATTTCTTCATTCTGTTCAGCCTCAGCGTTGCCATAACTACGTCGTCTTCTGATTTCTTTTGAGCAGCCGCCATTTTTTTCAATCATGGAACCCAGACATTCAAGATGTGTGTACTATAACTGTATAGATTACTGTATAGAGACACAATGATCAAGAGAAGGAGGTCATATTTATGAAGGAAAAAGATAGTGACGATGACAAAGAAGAAGAGTTAGTAGATAATGCGCCTCGCATCGTATGCTGATCGTGATTGCTGCAGCGTTTATTTCCTGCTGGTCCATGGGTTGGTATCACTTGATTGTCAATTGACTCTCCAAATTGCAATTTGTTATTTATTTCATTGCCATTTGATTGTAATTTATTTATTATTTGATTTTCATTTGATAGTCAGTTGACTTTCCCTTGATTTAAAAAAAAATGATTTGATTATCTCTTAGTTATTATATATTTGTTGATAGTTACTTGATTGTGATTTGATTGTTATTTGACTGTCACTTGTTATTTGTTTATTACTTGATTGTCACTTAGGTGTCATTTGACTGTCGTTTGACTGTCGGTATATTGTCTATTGTTTGTCATGATGTTGTCATTTGTTTGTCATCTGATTGTTATCAAATTATCATCTGCTTGTCATTCGGTTGTCACTTGTTATTTGACTGACATTTCATTGCTATCTGAGTGTTATTAAATTGTCATATTACTGTCACTTGACTCATTTTTCGTATCTTTTCATTGTCATCTGATTGTCTATTCTTCTTCTTTTTCTTCTTCGTTCGTTCTCAATCTCCCACTACCACACACTGAAAGGGCTTATGTAGCAGAATGTAGTCCAGAGAACGGAATGCCTTGTGTCGTAGTTTACAGCTTGGCTGTGATATTTGCACCTTTCGGTCCAACACATCCGACTTCAGCAAGCATTTTTTTAGTACCGGGTTAGCATTCCCTCTTCGATCCCTTCTCCTTAGCCAGTCTGTCCTGATGCAGCCTGTTATCCAGGATCACCGCGTGGAGGTGTAGAAGGGTCTTGGCAGCTTTGGTTCGCTGGCCCTGACGCTAGCAGTCAGCTATGGGGTCGCTGACCACTGCAGCTCTTGCGCTGCTCAGCATCTTGATCCCGATTGTCTATTCAATAGCTGTTTGATTAGAAGTTTATCGTCAATTTCTTATAATTGTTGTCGTTTGTTTCTCATTGGATTATTGTTTGATTCTCTGAATGTCTATTCAATTGCCTTTTGTTACCTAATGTCTATTGAATTGCCTTTTGTCATCTGAATGTATATTCAATTACCCTTTGTCCGCTGAATGTCTATTCAAATGTTCTTTTGTCCTCTGAATCAATATTCAATTGCCCTTTGTTCTCTGAATGTCTATTCAATTACCTTCTGTCCTCTATCTGTCTATTTAATTACCATTTGAATGTCTCCTAACTGGCTATTAAATTCCTTTTAGTATGTTCACTAACTACCTATTCAATTGTCAAATGTTTGTGATCTGTGAATGACTTTTAATATTATTGTGCTTTTCTTGGAGCTGTTATCGGGAATGCTTAATTGAACATTATACGCTGCGACTGAACAATTATTTTTAATTCTTCTTCTTGTTCTTCTTTTTCTTCTTCATCTTCGTCTTCTCCGTTCCCTCTCAAATGTTCACATTTATTTTCCTCATAAGCCCAGTGATCTCGAGGTAAGGTGTTCGCCTCGGGTGCTGGAGGTCGCTGGTTCAAATACGGTGAAGACACCGGAATTTCTTTCACCTCATCCGGTATCATCCGGTAAATATTTCCCATGAGCTCTGAGTAGTGATATCACCCATGTGCAGTGGCGCGCAAGTTAAAAATACATTAACAGTTGGAAATTGAATAGAGTAGGCCTAACGGCCGCTGCTCGAGCAAAATTCAAGTTAAAAATACATTAACAGTTGGAAATTGAATAGAGTAGGCCTAACGGCCGCTGCTCGAGCAAAATTCAAGTTAAAAATACATTAACAGTTGGAAATTGAATAGAGTAGGCCTAACGGCCGCTGCTCGAGCAAAATTCAAGTTAAAAATACATTAACAGTTGGAAATTGAATAGAGTAGGCCTAACGGCCGCTGCTCGAGCAAAATTCAAGTTAAAAATACATTAACAGTTGGAAATTGAATAGAGTAGGACTAACGGCCGCTGCTCGATCAAAATTCAAGTTAAAAATACATTAACAGTTGGAAATTGAATAGAGTAGGCCTAACGGCCGCTGCTTGAGCAAAATTCAAGTTAAAAATCTACTCAAATTATTCTAGGGATTCTTGCCCCACAGAAAATATGTCGCAAAAAATGCATAACAAAAGGTCTTAGTTATGTGGTTAGCGAAGTGGCTTAGATGGCGCCTGACACTCCGCGGGTCTTCCTTGCTCTAATTGTCGCTTCCACCTTCACCAGTCTAAAAAATAGGCGATCATACATTCCAGAGGATAACAGATGATTGGATTGATGAGATTTTGCTTCTCAGTTTAATAGCTCCCTTGGGAACATGTGACTACAACCCCTTGAAACGGAGCTTTCACAATAAAACCGTTTGTGCGTCCCGTTTGACGAGACATACCCGGTTCAACCAGAAACCGACCACGCTGCCGTAGCGTTGTTTGTGAGCGATTTAGCATCTTATTGTCTAATGTACGCTGTATTAAAGTACAGACAATCTTTTTGATTACGCCAGAGCGTGCGAGTCGTTAAATATTATTCATAACTCTTTATAATTACTCTCATAATTGATAACTTTATCATCAGTTTCGTAACCTGAGAAGTCATTGGGGCACCAATACTATTGGACCAATTCCTGTTACTCCACTCGGTATTGTCCTATGATATTTGCTCTAGCTATGGACCTACCCATCCACTCTCTGATGTTGTCTTCCCATGTCTGTTTCTGCCTTCCTCTCTACGCTTTACAGGCACAGTCAACCCAGACGATATTGGTACATGCCCATACTGTGTTTGTTTTGGAAGTATGCATGATTTTTCCATTGTCAATATGTTTTTATATTCGCCGAACTCTCTCTTAACGGTGTCCCGAACTAACTAGTTCGTGACGTGGCATAGATACAAAATGTCCAGGATTCCATTAAGCACTTAAAAAAGTGCTTCGCTCAGAGTAAAGCAGCGAATCGAACATTCCTAGTTGACAAAGAGGACAACTCAACTACTAATTTCGGTATAATACTGCGTGTTCTGGATTTATGATTTTGTTCATTAGCTGCTGAATTAAACATAGGGATCTATTCCATTTTATTTGAATAGTACAACCGTCTGGTCTAAAGTACTGCTCTTGGCTAAAGCGAGTTTTGAGAGGAACGCTATCCAGAGGTGGGGTGGAGTGAGGGGTCACTATAGCTGAAAGTTACTGCGCGCGACTTTCGAGAAGCGATAAAAACGAAAGCACGAAAGGATGCGTGTTGTGATCCTATATGATCAAGCTTTCACTTGTCTCGCAGAAGGTGTGATCGGTGTTTATCATATTGGAGATGGAAGATAAACTGAGAGTTCTCGTGTAAACGATGTGCAACGTATTCGAACCATTGACGATTGAAATCGAAAAAGCAGACCGTTAAATCTTTGACCGGGCAACAATTCTAAAGGGAAATAATTCCTGCCGAATGGTGGACTAACATGAACGTCGACATGAATCGGGCCACTGCATCCTGCAAAGGCACAACAGGCGTGTCTGTACACTCTACTGTAAGCGAATAAAGCTCTCAGTTTAGGTGGCATAGCGACTGTGAGCGCGGTTTACAATGCCAACGTACTACGTTCGAATCACTCCGTACTCAGTTTGGCAGACCAGTCATGTCTGGGGTATTTTCATGATATAACTGCATCTTCCAGTCGATCTAGCTGGAAATGGGGACCTGCCAAAGTTACAGGAAAATTTAGAAGTCGTCGTGGGAATCTACGTAGTTAGTGCGCTATCGTCAGAACTTTCTGAAATGAAAGAGACTGTGCACATAGAGAATGTCAAGGACCAATAAAGTCGGTATTTGAACCATTTTCATTTTCAAGTGAAGAAATAAAGGTCATTACACACCAACGGGTAATTAGAAGCGATTAAGTTAAGATATAAACTTTATTCGTGTTAAACAGTGACTGGTACTCGAGTGGTATCCTCGGTTAAAATAATAAGGGCACTGTAGTATCGATATTCCACGATGATTGTCGCATTCCTGGCGGTTGCCTTTTCTTTTGTACAGGTGAACGATTGAGGCGTCCTTTAGGTCCTGCGGAATTTTTCCTTCAGCCCACATGTGACAGAAGAGTTCAGTGATCCTTCTGGTGAGGGATGGGCCAGCTGTCTTATATACCTCTGCTGGTATTGCATCAGCTCCTGGAGCTTTTCCTATAGATAGTGAACTGATTGCCCTGTCGACTTCCTCCTCAGTGATGACTTCATCCAACGCCAGGTTCAGTTCCACCTGCGGCATTCGCCGGATGGCCTCTTCATTTATGGACGATGGGTGGTTTAGTATTTTGCAGAAGTGGTCTGCCCATTTGTCTAGAATCTGACTACTGTAACACAACCTTTTTTCACTGCGCACAATACGTTCGTTGAATAGATTTTAAATCAGTATGGTTCACCTGACTGGTGGTCTTTGCTTCCCTTTCGAATGCAGATAGAAATGTGCAGACTTGAGATTAAATAGCTTGTGTATAATACAGTACTTGATTGATCACCAACTCAATCTGGCGCAATGAATGACATCAGTCTGTCAACTCACAAAATGGATAGCAATTTTTTTAAAGTATGTTAATTTAATCCCAAAATTTGTCATAGAAAGAAACAAACATAAAATTAATAAAAAACTAACAACAAGTGGATGGAGTCTGGAGCTCGTGACGCAAATGGGCTCTTTCTTCTTCTTCTATCGTTCTCAATCTCTCGCTACCAAGCCCTGAAAATGCAATTGCAAGTAACAGGCTGTAGTCCGCAGAACGGAATGCGTTGTGTCGTAGTTTACAGCTTGACTGCGATATTTGCAACTTTCGGTCCGACATCCCACTTCAGCAGACATTTGTGACCAGGTTGCCTTCCGTCTTTGATCCCTTATACTAACCAGTCTGCTCTTTTGCAGCCTCTTATCCAGGATCACATCGTGGAGGTGTAGAAGGGTCTTGGCAGCTCTGGTTCGCAAACTGTGATGCTAGCAGTCAGCTAAGGGTCGCTGATCGCTGCAGCTCATGCCCACTCCTTCTTAGATTGTGAACAAGCTAAAGTTGACAAAGATTGTTAACAAGCTAAAGTTGACAAAGATTGTTAACAAGCTAAAGTTGACAAAGATTGTTAACAAGCTATAGTGGCCAAAGAACTTGCTCGATTGAGAGATAACTTCTTACTACCAGATTACCTCCCATTGATCTGCTCAGTTTTCTATCAGTTTGTTGAAACGATAACACAAACCGAAACCTAAAAAGTTTTAATAAATGTATTAAAACTGCAGAGCTGAGAAATGAAACATTTCATCCAAGTTATCAATACTTAACACCAGTCCACGGAAGCCAAATATTCAAAGCTGAGGAAGTGAAACATTGATGGAGGCGATATTTTATGCACCCCCTAGCCATAAATGGAATATGTAATCAAATGTACGCATTAAGACAAAACCGATATAGTGATACAAAGGTTTAAATGAGAGATCTAACATATGCGAGATCCCTGGAAGAGAAGCGGAAGCTGCTATAATGCGCAGAACAAGGGTGATAAACGCGCTAACCAGATTATTCAATCAATTTTACGGGAAAGAAGTGTTTCAAAACCCCAGCAAAGGGCATTAATTGATTATTAATATCATCTTGTGGTATGACGTATTTTGTTTACGATCAATTCCCTATACATCTCTCTATTTCTTTGAGCATTTTAACACATAGAACTTTTTTTTTTTTTTTCACTATCTCGTTCCACAGCCCTAAATTTACATTTTCTTTTCCACTGAGTTTCTTTTGTCCTCGACCGTTCCTGCAATTCCAGGATTTTTCCAGGTCTTCCTTTTGAGGTTAAATTTAAAAAAATGGTTGTTGCACTTTAGAGGGCCGTTCCAAGCAGTTTGTTTTGTGGACCCGAACTTAATATGTGTAGGAGAGTGTGGCCGAGTGGTTTCGATGCCTGCCTGCTGATAAGGATAGCAGCTGATCGAATCCCCGATAAATCATATATTCTTTTTTTTCAAAAGAGAGGAGTTAAATAGATAAACATAGCCATCACACAACGTGGCAGAATATTCAGCGTCAGTGTCAAGTTGGTGTTGCTGTATGGGGTAAAGACATGGAAAACGATCAAGGCCTTACAACAAAGACTCAATTCCTTCGCAGACAATATCGCAGTCAAGCTGTAAGCTACGACACAACGCATTCCGTTCACTTGACTACATTCTGCTACTTAAGCCTCTTTCAGGGTTTGGTAGCGGGAGATTGAGAAAGAACGAAGCCAAACCAAGCCAAAACAAATTCAGGGTTTGGTAGTGGGAGATTGAGAACGAACGAAGCCAAGCCAAGCCAAAACAAATTCAGGTTTTGGTAGTGGGAGATTGAGAAAGAACGAAGCCAAACCAAGCCAAAACAAATTCAGGGTTTGGTAGTGGGAGATTGAGAACGAACGAAGCCAAGCCAAGCCAAAACAAATTCAGGTTTTGGTAGTGGGAGATTGAGAAAGAACGAAGCCAAACCAAGCCAAAACAAATTCAAGGTTTGGTAGTGGGAGATTGAGAATGAACGAAGCCAAGCCAAGCCAAAGCAAATTCAGGGTTTGGTAGTGGGAGATTAAGAACGAACGAAGCCAAGCCAAGCCAAAACAATTATATCGAAATGTTAGAAAGATTCAAACAAAAAACAAACAAAAAACTTCGGTTTTAGCAAAAGTATAGGGGTGATCATGTAAATCATCACAAAACTCAATTATGTAGTCACAGTTGTTTACCATTGCACAAACATATGAGAAGATGTGTCTTTGGAAACACATCACACAGGGTACAAAACAATACGTTAGAACACGACAAGAGACAAACGTAGCACTGCTGTTCTTCTTCTTCTTCTTCTTCTTCTTCTTCTTCTTCTTCTTCTTCGTACGCAGTCAAACAGTAACCATTATTTTTCGAAAAAAGCGGCGGTCATCCTGAGGCTGTCGCCACTGCCATAGAGCTTGTCTTGCAGTCCCACTGGTGATGGCCACATCTGCTCTCTCTGATCCTCGTATGTCGGGCAGTTCTGCAGCAGATTTTCAGCGGTCATTTTACCGGTACCGCACGGGCATTCGTCGGTACCACCTATCTTCAATTTGTTGAATAGGTGGTACCTCAGTCTATTGTGGCCAGTGCGAAGTCTGAAGACAACGACCTGCTCTCTTCGGTTCAACTGGTAATAGGCATCGTTTTTGGTGTAACCAGTATGTTCGGTTTCCCATTTGGTCATGTATCTGGCTTTGATAAGCCGTTTTGACTCTTCGTACGTCATACTGGTATCTGTTTGTGGTAGTCTTGCACCTTCTTTTGCCAGTCTGTCTGCCTCCTCGTTGCCTTGGATGTTGCAGTGTGATGGGACCCACTGTACCACTACCCTTTTTGGTGCGAACTGCTGGCACAGTTGGCAGAGTGCTGCTCTTAAGTCATTAAGCTCAGTGTTTTTCTGGCTTTTTAGCGCCGTGACTACGGCGAGAGCATCTGTAAGCAGGACTATATGGCTTTCATTTTCTTTGTGTGTCACCATTTCTTCCACTGCCGCCCTCAGTGCCTCTGCCTCCGCTCTGAAATTGCTTGTGTACTGACCAGTAGCGAATGACAGTGTTATTTGTCTGCCATTTGGTAGGTTCAGGAATGCTCCTGCCCCTCCGTTCTGTGTAGTGTTTGTTACAGAACCGTCGGTGTATGCATGGGTCCAGTCCATGCTTGGGTAGCTTTTCGATCTAAAGCTTAGGGTAGTTTCTCTCCTTTCTTTTTCAGTCTGGCAGTTTTTGTTTCCAATACCTGGTATATTTTCTATCACCTCTAGAAATATATCCAGGCCATACAAGAAAGACTCAATTCCTTCGCAGACAATATCGCAGTCAAGCTGTAAACTACGACACAACGCATTTCGTTCACTGGACTACATTCTGCTACTTAAGCCTCTTTCAGGGTTTGGTAGCGGGAGATTGAGAACGAACGAAGCCAAACTAAGCCAAAACAAATTCAGGGTTTGGTAGTGGGAGATTGAGAACGAACGAAGCCAAGCCAAGCCAAAACAAATTCAGGGTTTGGTGGTGGGAGATTGAGAACGAACGAAGCCAAGCCAAGCCAAAACAAATTCAGGGTTTGGTAGTGGGAGATTGAGAACGAACGAAGCCAAACCAAAGCCAAAACAAATTCAGGGTTTGGTAGTGGGAGATTGAGAACGAACAAATATTCGAAATGTTTGAAAGATTCAAACAAAAAACAAACAAAAAACTTAGGTTTTAGCAAAAGTACATGGGTGATCATGTAAATCATTCCAAAACTCAATTATGTAGTCACAGTTGTTTACCATTGCACAAACATATGAGAAGATGTGTCTTTGGAAACACATCACACAGGGTACAAAACAATACGTTAGAACACGACAAGAGACAAACGTAGCACTGCATTTCAAGACATACAACCACGACAGCAAAAACAAAGGGACCAAAGGGGCATCAGTAAATGTGATAACCGCAGCCAGCGACTCATGGATGTCTGCTTGCGTCAGGGTAAGAGAGCCAGAGCCGATCAAGACTCAATTCCGTCTCCAGGGGGGGGGGGGGGGGGAGGGGGGCCTACCATGGAAACAGGCCGCACCAGTGAAGTGTGCCTAAGACGAAATTGATCGCAGTAGAAAGGCAAGCCTGGTACACAAAACAAAAGCCGTCTGAAACCAGACCTGTCTTAGCAAAATGCGAAGATATCGAAGCCTCGCTGTAAATTGCGACACAATACTACAGCGTCCTTTTTCAGGACGAACTCCGATAAGGAAAAAAGAACACGAACAACGAATAGGCCATATTGACGGGACCGCCAAACACTCAAACCAACACAATAGCTCACTACTACATAGATATCAAGACATCCAACCTGGGCCCAATAAACAAACCATCTCTATACCACTTCTGGCAATTATCTTCTATATTTGAGGGACAGTCATTAAGTAACAATCATTTTATTAATACATTTTTACAAGAGCACAAACTATAAATTTTATGTGCCTAATTTTTAGACAAAGTTCTCATGCCTGGCAACACGCTTTGTCCACTAGCTTGCGGATGCCTTCTACAAAAAAAGTATTTTGGTGTGACTTTCAACAAATTTAGCACACTTTTCAGGGCAATGAAAGAGCTGACATCATGGCCTCACAAGCTCCTATCATGGGCACATTAGTGATGGATAGAAGTGACATTTTGAAATCAATCAATGACCGTCTGCTCGATGAGGACACTGCAATCGATGAAGCAGCAATCCACAGACTGCAAAGTTTCGACATTAAACGAGGTTCGAGCGGAGTGGGGCGCATGAGAGGACGGAGCAGGAGAGTGTACAACCAGCGAGCTACAGGGACCATCAGCATCCATACCTTACGCCATTTGATGAGAGAGACTGAGCACCTATGGGTATGCCCGGAGTGCAATGACGTCAATTCTTAGAAACAGAAACGAAAACAAATTTTGCACCACTTCAATAACTTCGTTATCAGCCGCATTGGATCCATATGCTACAACCTATACTATAACCAAGGTCATCACAGACAAATTTGTGTCCATCACAGTGACTCATGTTTAAAATATACAGTTATTGCATTAATAGTGACTCGCCTGTTGCCACGGACTAGCTGATTGATATGCTGTTTCACTGTGTCAATTGCCCGCTTTCTGGTGGTTCAACAATGACCTTTTGCCTTCCGTTGTGACATCTTTCTGCCAACTAGTGCACTCTCCTCTGCCCCAAACAACTGTCTGAATATTAAACCGTAATTCTTCTGTAGATTCCAGAAGGTTTCAGGTCCTCTGACCACAAAACACGAAAAACGCCTCGTTGTTCTTCCACTGTGCAAGTTGATAGGGCCACTGCAAGTTGTACGCTATATTGCGCATACCCATACTGCTCGATTGTCACAATCCCTACATAGAAGTATTGCTGAAAAGCCATTTTGTGTCCTATAATAATATTGTCAATTGTACATACTCGTCCATGCCCTTTATAATAAAATTGATATTACCTAATGACTGTCTCTCGCACAAAAAATTGATCAAATCCGCTAACTGACATGGACTGCTAATATTTGTTCACCAGAAAACAAATCATATTTGCAAATCTTAAATTTGATTCGCGTAGCTGTTGAGCATTTACTTTTCAAAACAAAGGTATAGGGTTGAACTCCCATTACCGAAACGCTCCAGTGCACCTGGCTTACTGTTTCAGAAGGAAACGCATCGTGGAAGGGAACTGGTCTCCAAGTTCATAAACACAAGCGGCTTCGTGCAATTAACTCTGTTAACACTTCATCCCCGCCAGCAATGTCTGCTATATGACCATCATTACTTTTATATTAGCTCAATTGCTTTACTTGGGAAACTTTTCTCTGCTTTTCAGTCAGTGCTTGGTAAAACAATGCTTTTCTTTTTGTACACCTTCAGTTTATTTTAGTTTTAGTTTAGTCGAAGAATCAACGTCATTGCACACGGTTTAACCCACAAGTGCTCTGGTCTTCTCTATATTTCTGCAGAATCCCAGAACAATGCCCAAACATCCGTATTACCAGCTAGGTTCCCCTAATAGATTGAGAAGATTTTAAACATCATTTTAAATTTTGCACGCCGCTGGCCGTGCAACGAATTTTTGTAGATTTCCAACTGCCGAGAGGTTTTTAACGTGCGCTATAATGGACATGGGTGTCCGATCTCTACTACTTAAAGATCAAGGGAAAACACCAACAAATCTGAGTGATACTACTTAGAGATCAAGGGAAAACACCAACAAATCTGAGTGATACCACTTAGAGATCCAGGGAAAACACCAACAAATCTGAGTGAAACAATCCCAACCCCCCCCCCCTCCCCCCTCCCCCACACCTCCGATTTGAACCAGCACCCGAGGCAGACATCTTACCTCGGAACAACTACGTCTACGAGTATCTTAGCTCGTCTGTATAGCAAAGTGGTAGAGCGATTGCTTCCAACGACAAATGTTCTGTGTTTAATCCCGGCTATCGATACGCTCCAGCTGACCCAGTTGTAAATGTATAATAATGTTCGCTTAGGCGTCTGAGACACATTGAGTAGGGCGGCAAGATCCATGACCCATTGCCACGGCGTGGCTCCAGGCCTCGTCGAGGGCGGACTTAGAGGTCGATATCATTTGGAGACACAATGTACAGGGACAGCCTCTTCTGCGCCTCCATCTAGTCGGGGGGAAGACCTTTGGCGCTGGGGAACGACTTGTGCCGTATCTTGCGATCCAGGGTTTCCTGGTCCAGCTATACTACATGCCGAACAAAGAAACTCGGCGGCGGTCAAGTGTTTCTGAAATTTGGGAGGAGGCCTGCTTAAGCGGATATTTCCACGTTACGGGTGTTGTCATGCCATCGGATGCCCAGGATATACCCTTGGTTGCCCATGTGGAAGACCTCTAGTCTCCACATATCGTGTATCAGCAAAATCCAGGTTGTGGAACCGTAGAGCAGGAGTGGAACAACGCAGGACCGGTAGATGCGGATTTTTGTCCAAAGTGAGATCTTGCTGTTACTCCACACACCTCGGAGGTCGTGCATAGCAGACGTAGCTAGTCCGATCAGCCTTGATATATCGGGACCGCTGCGTCCATCAGATGAAAGCATGCTACCGTGATTGATAATTATGTAAATGTATACTTGTCTTAGTGTCACAGAAGGGTAGGCTAAACAAATTTACAGGCCACCTCACGTAATATTTTTATAACTCCTGATATTTAAAGCGAAGTCTCTCACTTCATCCCCGACAGCAGTGCTTCAAATGGGGCTTCTTCATTTACGTTTATCTTTTAACTGCCACTTTATCTCTTTCTCGTACCCCCATCTCTCTCTTTCTCTCTCTCTCTCTCTTTCTCTCCCTCTCCCTCTCCCTCTGTCTCTCTCTCTCTCTTTCTCTCCCTCTCCCTCTCCCTCTGTCTGTCTCTCTCTCTCTCTCTCTCTCTCTCTCTCTCTCTCTCTCTCGTCAATCTAGAGGTCCTGTAATTATTTATGTGTACACAAAAGAACAGATCCTCGAACTCAACCCACTTGTCCGACGTAAATCTGTAAAACTATGTCATATTTGTTTTACCTGAACTTTACAATTTTTAATTTGATTTTCTACATAAGCAGAATCAACGATTAACCATCAAGTGAGGGTTAATTGAGAGCTCTCAGCCAACCCCGGTTTTGTAAGCGTGTCCTTCATGATATGTTTGCGTGTCGCCCAACGGGTTTTGTGATGTTTAAAGGAGAGGGTGTAATCGAATACAGATTTGGAAAATTATCCCCATTCTTTGTTTAAGTATCGCCCGACACACTTTGTGAGACTTTAAGAATGGTAGTAATCGACGCTGTTGATTAGTGCTTAAAACTGAAGTGAGAAAGCTTTGCGCTGTTTGTAGCCTCACTCACGCGTCCTCAGCTACATTGATCCAGTGGTAAGACATGGCTGAGACAACTGGAGATAGCACAGGTTTACGTTTTGTCCCTCATAGTTTGCTAGTGAAGCCTTTCTACCAACAGGTAACAAGTATCTTTTTTATTTCTTCTTCAATATCTTCATCATCATCTTCTTCTTATTCTTTTTCTAACTTCTTCCTCTTCTTCTTCTTCTTCTTCTTCTTCATGCCCTTCTTCTTCTTGTTCTTCTTTTTCTTGTTCTTCTTCTTGTTCTTCTTCTTCTTGTTCTTCTTTTTCTTGTTCTTCTTCTTGTTCTTCTTCTTCTTGTTCTTCTTTTTCTTGTTCTTCTTTTTCTTGTTCTTCTTCTTCTTCTTGTTCTTCTTCTTCTTCTTCCCTTCTTCTTCTTGTTCTTCTTTTTCTTGTTCTTCTTCTTGTTGTTCTTCGTCTTCTTGTTGTTCTTCGTCTTCTTGTTGTACTTCTTCTTCTTGCCCTTCTTCTTCTTGTTCTTTTTTCTTGCCCTTCTTTTTCTTGTTCTTCTTCTTCTTCTTGCCTTTCTTCTTCTTAATCTTCTTCTTCTTCTTGCCCTTCTTCTTCTTCTTTTTATTGCCCTTCTTCTTCTTGCCCTTCTTTTTCTTGTTCTTCTTCTTCTTCTTCTTTTTATTGCCCTTCTTCTTCTTGTTCTTCTTCTTCTTGTTCTTTTTTCTTGCCCTTCTTTTTCTTGTTCTTCTTCTTCTTCTTGTTTTTCTTCTTCTTATTGCCCTTCTTCTTATTGCCCTTCTTCTTCGTGTTCTTCTTCTTTTTATTGCCCTTTTTCTTCTTGCCCTTCTTCTTCTTGTTCTTCTTCTTCTTGTTCTTCTTCTTCTTCTTGCCCTTTTTCTTCTTGTTCTTATTCTTGCCCTTCTTCTTGTTCTTCTTGTTCTTCTTCTTGCCCTTCTTCTTGTTCTTCTTCTTCTTTTTCTTGTTCTTCTTCTTCTTGTTCTTCTTCTTCTTCTTGCTCTTCTTCTTCTTCTTCTTCTTGCTCTTCTTCTTCTTGTTCTTCTTCTTTTTCTTGTTCTTCTTCTTGCCCTTCTTCTTCTTGTTCTTCTTCTTCTTGTTCTTCTTCTTCTTCTTGCTCTTCTTCTTCTTGTTCTTCTTCTTCTTGTTCTTCTTCTTCTTGTTCTTCTTCTTTTTCTTGTTCTTCTTCTTGCTCTTCTTCTTCTTGTTCTTCTTCTTCTTGTTCTTCTTCTTCTTCTTGCTCTTCTTCTTCTTGTTCTTCTTCTTCTTCTTGCTCTTCTTCTTCTTGTTCTTCTTCTTCTTCTTGCTCTTCTTCTTCTTCTTCTTCTTCTTCTTGCTCTTCTTCTTCTTCTTCTTCTTGCTCTTCTTCTTCTTGTTCTTCTTCTTCTTCTTGCTCTTCTTCTTCTTGTTCTTCTTCTTTTTGTTCTTCTTCTTCTTGTTCTTCTTCTTTTTCTTGTTCTTCTTCTTGCTCTTCTTCTTCTTGTTCTTCTTCTTCTTGTTCTTCTTCTTCTTGTTCTTCTTCTTTTTCTTGTTCTTCTTCTTGCCCTTCTTTTTCTTGTTCTTCTTTTTCTTGTTCTTCTTCTTCTTCTTGCCCTTCTTCTTCTTCTTCTTCTTCCACTTCTTCTTCTTCTTTTGTTGTTGTTGTTGTTGTTCTTCTTCTTTCTTTCCCTGCATTGTCATGTTTTTTCTTCTTCGCTGTCATCTTCTTCGTCGATGATGTCTTCTTCTTCATTGTCTTTTTCTTCTTCTTATTATTATTGTTCCTGTTCGTCATTTTATTCTTCCCTTCTTCTTCTTTTTCTAACTTCTTCCTCTTTAATGTCATAATCTTCTTCTTCAGTGTCTTCTTCTGCATTGTCATCTATTATCATTTTTATGTCAACTGGTCATCATCGTTTAGCTGTTAGAAACCGAATCACCGCTCACTGATCAACTCTGGGCGGATACCGTATCACAACCGCCATGTTTTAAACGGTTTGCTGGGGAAACTTTTAGGTAGCTATTAAAATTTTGCAAACCTGACAGTTGGTATGTGCTAGTTACACCAGAAGTGACGTCATCATGCGCATCGTACGTATGTTCACTTTTTGCACTATGGTCCTGTTTCATTTGAAAACGCCTCGTATATTTGTCTATCACTTCCTGGAACAATGGATTGGCTCAATAATGGTTGGAGAAATTTCGTGGGATAGTGTTGTTTGTATTGCTTTTGCTGTTGTTTATGCTATTGTTGATTTTGTTGGTGCTGTTGTTGAGGTTAGTGTGATTCCCTACACTGTTGGTGATGTTGTTGATGTAGCTGTTGGTAGTGTTGCTGTTGTTGCCTTTGGGATTGTTGTTGATGTTGGTATTGTCTAAACACGTCATCCTTGACAGCAGTGTCTATTTTGAGATACAATTTACCACAATCAACGTTTGTCGTAAGAGTAAATCAACAATGTGGGTCTAACTATCCCATTAGTAGAGAACTCAAAAACTGAAGCCTTTAAATGTTACCATATGCCAACACAATCGTTGGATTCTGGGTAGTTTTCTAGGATAGTCAGAAAACACCAGAAATTAATAAAAACCAACAAGTCACAACGAAGTTTAGTTTTTTTCTGTTGTATTGCTAGTGGTTATAGAGCCGAGGAATAAAAGTCGCTTGTCATGAAGTCACAATGCACTGAGCAAATTAGATATATATTTAACTTCCGACAGCAGACAAATTATGTCTTGCAAAATATTTGAACGCATGTCCTCTTGGTGAAGGACCGACGTCGAAATTACTGTGTCAGCTGTGTCTCTGCTCTAAAAACATAATCCAGTTTATGATAGACAAATATAGAATTATAAACCTTTTTCGCGTGAATCGGAAGATTAACAATAAAATTGAGGCGACGAAGAAGAAGTAGACGAAGAAGAGGGAGAAGAGAAGGAAAAAGGAGACGTAGACAACAAAGACAGAGAAAACGAAAACAAAACAGTAGCAGAAGATGTGGAGGAATAGAAAGAAACGAGAAGACAAATAAGTAAACCAAGGAGTACAAAAAGATGAAGTATGAAAATAAGAAAAAAGATAGAACAATAACAAAATTTAAATTAAATAGAATTGAAGAATATAAAGAAAAACAATAAAAGATTAAGAAATAGAAACAGATGGACAAATATCAAGAAACATGAACAAAAGGAGATAAGAAGCAGACGAAGAAGAGGAAAAAGAAGTAAAAGTAGAGCGAAGAAGAGAAAAAGAACATAATAAGAAGAATTACAAGGACAAGAAAAAGAAGAAGAAGAAAAAATACAAAGCAAAATTGATGAAGAAGTAGAGAAGAAGAAGAAGATGATAGTAGAAGAGGAATAGGAGAGAAGAAGAAGAAACAGGAAACAAGAGAATAAAAGACAGAAGAAGAAAAAGAAGAAGAAGAAGAGAGAATAAAAAGAACAAGAAGAAGAAAAAGAAGAGAGGAGAAAAGTTTAACAAAAGAAAAGAGAAAAAAGAAAATGCTGATGAACAAGAAGGGAAAAAAAAGTAGAGAAAGAACCAGATACATGAAAATAAGAAAAAAGAGAAACACGACGACGAAGAACAAGAAGAAGAAAAAGAAGAAGTAGAAGAATAAGAATAAGAGAAAGATGAATAGGAAAAAGAAGAAGAAGAAGAATATATGCAGTTGCCTTTTTCTTCGATCTTTCGTAACCAGGTCGAATTTTTCTGTCAATGAAAGATCCACGTTTTTCTGGAATCTTCCCTGCTCTGCGACCACTTGTTGGGTTGGAACCATGAACCGTATCCCACCTCTTGGACAAGGCACATTGTCTCAGCAAATTGTCTTTAGTTCCTTCAGGATAGTTAAATTACTTACAAGATAGAAAGCGGGTGGTTTACTGTGCATTCTCAACCACCCAATTGGGTACCCAGGCTGGGATCTGGGAATGTACAAACGATGATGCGAAAAAGTAGTTAAATATCAGAGACGACCAGCAGGGATGACGTGTTAGAGACTTTAATTTACACAGACTCCGATTGTTCTGGTGAAGTGATCTTTAAAAAAACTTGTTATAGTCTAATTTATCCATTCATCTGATCATCTTATAAACCTGTATTAAGTCACCACGAATTCTTCTCTCTTCGAGACACTGTAGACCGGTTTTTCTGAGTCGTTCCTCTTAACTGTAATTCCGGAATCCCACTATCATCTTTGTCGCTCTTTCTTGTATTCTTTCCAGCATGATAAAGACTCCACACCTGTACACAGTACTCCAATCTAGGTCTAACTAAAGCTTTATACAGTTTGACGATCACTTCCTTGCTCCTATGTTTAATATTTCTTTTTATCATACCTAACATTGCATTTACCTTTTTCACTGCTACCTTAACTTGCTCACTCACCTTTCCTGTATGATCTATTATAAACCATAGGTCCCTTTCCTTATCTATCTTTCTAAAATTGTTTTCTCACATTCTGTAATTATGTTCCATATTGGATCTACTACCCATGTGGATGACTGTATATTTATCTACATTAAACTCCATTTGCCAGCTTACAGACCATTCTCGAATTTTATCTAAATCCGACATCAATATATCCACTTCCGCTTTAGATGAGACACTACTGCATAGTTTTGTGTCATCAGCAAATTTTGCAATCATGGATCCCATTTCAATGTCCAAATCATTTATATATATCAAGAACAAAATTGGTCCCAAAACCGAGCCCTGTGGCACACCACTTTTCACTTCACACCACTCAGAGTACTCCTTATTTATGCCCACCCTCTGCCTTCTTCCCGTTAAACAATTTTCAATCCATTTGGCAACTTTCCCACCTATTCCATATGATTTTAACTTTCGAAATAATCTTTGATGAGGTAATCTATCAAAGGCCTTTCCAAAGTCTAGATAAATAACGTCCACTGGCTCTCCTTTATCTATGATTGTAGTAACCTCCTCTATGAATTCTAATAGATTTGTTAAGCATGATCTCCCTCTAGTAAACCCATGCTGACTATTTCTAATTAGATTAAATTTGTCTAAATACATTACAATGTTTTCTTTGATTATTGGCTCTAACAATTTACAGACTATGCTCGTTAAACTCACCGGTCTATAATTTGCTGGATCCGATTTTTTGCCTATTTTAAAAAGGGGATCACTCCTGCATCTTTCCAATCGCATGGAACAATCCTTTTTGCAAGTGATTGAGAACATAATATAGCCAATGGTTTTGCTAGTTGGTCTCTAATTTCATACAGCAATTTTGGATGAATACCATCTTGACCTGGACATTTATTCACTTTCAACCCCTCCAATTTTTAAAAAACCATTTTCTCTGTAATACAGATTGATCTTAATCCCGCTGTATCCATGTGTCTTTGAAAAATATCTATAGGCTCTGGGATCTTGGAGCAGTCCTCTTTTGTGTAGACTGTGCCAAAGTATTGATTGAGCAGATTAGCTGCCTCCCTATTCTCACTTATTATTTTCCCTGTACTGTCTATGAGAGGGCCTACTTTGTCTTTCGTTCTTTGTTTATTTCTAACATATGAGAAGAAGCTTTTACTGTCAGTCTTGATCCTCTGAGCAAATTTTTTTTCGAAGTCTATTTTTGCTGTTTTATTCGCTTTCTGAGATATGTTCTGCTTGTCCAAATATTTTACATATGTTTCTTTTGATTTACCTGCCTCTATATATTTTTTCTATGCTTTATTTTTCGCTATTCTACATTTTACTACAAATCTAGTTATCCGCTTTTTACGCTTGGGGTTTATCTCCCTACATGGAACACATGTCTGAGCTTGTTCTGAAGTGAAATGACAGTGTGCCTCCATTGTACAATGTCTCAGGTTCTTCTGAAGCGAAATCACCTGTTCCATTCATTATATATTGAAGCGTGTCGAGGCAAGATTCGATCGAATCCGTACCTTTGCATTACGGACAAAGACACTAAACGCTCTGCCAATTAGATGCTCTTTAATTTATACTAACTACAATGCAAATACCCCAAAAAGAATACTGATTATTGGATAAAACATTTGTGCGCATGGAATAACAAACCGTTGTCTTTTGAATTTCTTTTTTGTTGTTGTCCGTGGATGCATTTAGTCTTCATCTTGACGAATGTGTTGATTGAAAGAATAATCAGTGGAGTCAGAGACACTGTTGTTGAAGCCATTACTAATTGATTAATTTAACATTTCACGACGTCGCTTTGGTGTCGGGTTTCAGTGGTTTGTCTTACATAATAATAATAACAACAATAATAATAAAAATAATAATAATAATACAAAGGCGATTTGAGAAGTTTTGCATTTGAGGAGATGATTTAATTAATGCGCTAGATTTACACATGAGCTACTGTAGCAGCTCCAGCTGGCTGACCTACCGTAGCAGATGGTGCAACGGGTCTTTATTTCTACACGTTCACTACTGACTCCCGAATCTTCACTCAAAACAAAACCTGACTGGCTGTAAGAAATTATGAACTAAACTAAACTAAAATAAACCTGATTACCAACTACAACTTGATAGACGAACCGTTACTTGATAGAGGAACCGTTACTTGATAGACGAACCGTTATTTGGATAGTCACATAATGGAAGATTCGTGTCTGTTCTGCAGCCCAGGGGATTCGTCCGGGGTCCTATTCCTCCTCGTCGTCGGGGGCTTGTAGGGATAGTTAAAGCGCTAGATCGCTGTGGTAGTCCAATATCTCTCTAGTTAGACGCTGGAATTTTGAGATACTTCTGTTAGACGCTGATTCTTGAGATACTTCTGTTTGACGCTTGATTCGCAGCAGCGATGCGAATAATAGTATCTAAGATGCCTAGCTCGTGCGTGTTCCTCGTGACGCACTATTATATCTGTTTCGACCACATGCTATGCGACACATCAATTGCATTACTATTTACCTTTCTTTGATATGCTGCTGAACATCTGGACTCTGAGGGGGAAAGATTGTCTGTCAAAAGCTATCTCTCTCTCTCTCTCTCTCTCTCTCTCTCTCTCTCTCTCTCTCTCTGTCTCTCTCTCTCTCTCTCTCTTTGGGCTTAAAAAACCTGCTTTCTCTTAACCGTTATCAAGACGGTCCTGTTCTCCTAGTTGCTCGCTGCCGACTTATGTCTATTTTTTCTCCCCGCTGCTCGCACACGCATGATTCTGTTCTCTTGTTTTTCCGCTACCTCTCATCCCATGTCGGCTTGTCTGTCCGCTCTTCGCTTTGAAATTATTCTGATTTGGGCTCTCCTAGCTAGCTATATCCACGTCTTTTTTTTTCAGATCTCGTACCTAGGTTTTTCTGTCCAAAAGATTTAAGAAAAACCAGTTAATAGCAATCGTCACTACTGATAATGCTGTAACAGGCGTTTAGGAGGCAAGGCGTTATGCAAGGTTACGTAGTTTTAACATTTGCGTGGCTTGGAAACCAACGCAATGCATTCCAAGCATGTCCAGATTTGAGTACATATGTATTGGCCAGCCACACACACACGCACACACACACACACACACACACACACACGCACACGCACACGCACGCGCACGCGCACACGCACACGCACACGCACGCGCACGCGCGCACGCATGCACGCGCAAACGTCAAACAAGACATTGCTTCCCGTCGAGAAAAAAATCAGAGGGCTTCTCCTCAAACCAGGTAGGCACAGCTACTTGCACCTCCTCCTCAAACCAGGTAGTCACAGCTGCTTGCACCTCCTCCTCAAACCAGGTAGTCACAGCTACTTGCACCTCCTCCTCAAACCAGGTAGGCACAGCTGCTTGCACCTCCTCCTCAAACCAGGTAGTCACAGCTGCTTGCACCTCCTCCTCATTCCAGCGGATTCCAAGAAAAAGTCTCTGATTTTGCGTGTGGAAGACCTCGTGTCTTGATGTGTAACATTCAAGCAGGGTCCAAATCTCAGAGCCATACAGGAGTATAAGAATTACACATGGCAGGTAGATACGTAGTTTGGACTACTGTTACTCCAGCTGTTACTCCATTCGTTGTGAAGTTCGTTCATTGTTGAGGTGGCGAGCCCGATTCGCTTTGACATATCTCGGCCGCTTTGCCTGTCTGATGAAATCGTAATTGAGAATGTGGACAGGAATTTTTCGGGCGGAAGTGTAATGCCTGGCTCCATAGTAAATTCAGCAGAAATAAAGATGGAAGTGCTGAGCAGGCGGCTTTGTTGTTCTTGTTGCTTAGATGTTTGCCTCACTAGTTTCTACTGGCGGAGGCGCGCGCCATTTCCCACCACAGACTATAGTCCATTGGGCGATATCAGGACGCATAAACCAGTGCTTGGATGCATGTGTGTATCTGTATGTGCCTAACCTAGTGTTTCAGTAATGCAAAAGTGTTTCATGTCATTTGTTCCAGGTGTAAGAGATTCTTTGACTTTTTGAAGTAGAACTTGAACATATTGCACCGCAAATTGGGTCCTCGGGGTTCAATTGAGGCTGGTATGGGTGGTGGATAGTCATCATTTGTATTTGTAGGAGGGCGTCGGTGGATTTAGTGGACATCGTAGGAGGAGGGTGGAATGATGACTTTAAGAGGTTTGGGCGGAGATTGCTACTGGTCTCTGTCATCTCATGGAGGAATATAAAAAGCAAAGCACGCAGAATACTTGTAATGATCTTATCATGATATTGTCGTACCCCGATCATTGATCCATAGTTTTTGATACTTTATATACTTGCCATATCATTGACTTATTATTATTGTTAGACAACGTGTTTCTCATGGAGTGTGATCGCGGACGCGAGGGGGATCTTGATCAAAATGTTTCACATGACCCTGATGGAGAGAGAAAACTAACGTCATGTCTGGGAAAACAAAATTATCAGACTATGTTAGACAGGGTCAGGTCAGACACGCTGATGACGACCTAACCTCACTTCCAAGGAGTTCTACATAAAAACAGGCCGTTTCGTGGCACTCTGGCTAACGAGGTGGGGATAAGCAATGGGATCCTCATAGTTGCGAGCTTTCTAAGGAGCCTCGTATAGCACTGCAGCCAAGAAGACCGTGGTCCATCTTCTCAGGTATACTTCGGAATGTGAGCAGAGCCACTGTCACCCGCCACCAAAGAAATTCGTCTAGAGTACCTAACTCAAGGTTGAGTCACATTAGGAACAACTACTACAATAACAACGATAACAACAACAACAACCTGATTGCTCTTAACATTCCATGAGTCAGGGTCAGACGAAACATATTGATGAAGACTCCAAATGTCCACCATTCGAACCTGCACACAGTGTGTGTTGCGATCATCTCACCAGCAGTTTGGAAAGCAGCCATATTCACCCCACAGTTGTGGGCCTACTGAAAAACCGTGCATTACACTACCGCCAAGGGGATATAAGTTCCCCTTCTTCTGTACGTCTCGATAAATAAGATAAACATTTTAACCCCCTATCAGAGAAAAATAATCAAAAGTAAAGAAGTCGGTACAAATAACTTCAGGCAACAGCGAAGCTTCTTAAAAAATAAATCATTGAATTTTACTGACACACGTAATGTGGATACAATAGTAATTCCGGTGGTGGAATTATTAAATTATTTGCCTTGTTGAAAAGGTCATTACTTCTGAGAGGTAAACGTGCTTGCCTCTTGAGCAACGAAACGCGAAAACAGGGAGATTTCTAATTCCGCAAATTTTAAGTATGCTCTTGTCTCAATAGGACCTGGTCCTATTGGCGGTAGACGAAAACACCTGGAGATCCTGTGTACACGCTGTGTACGTAAAAGAACCGTTGATAGTAGAAAATTTATAAGAGTTTAATGTTAGCTCGCTGTCGTGGCAACATTCTAAAGATAATTAAATTCATATCTACTTTCCCACAGCCCTAGTAAGTCGCAGGCAGTAACAGTTTAAACAAAACAATTAACTCGTTGATTTATTACCCATAGCCTTTGGCCTTCTGGCTGCAGGCATACACCTAAATGTTTAAAAACTAGGAGTTTAAGTGTTCCAAGTGAGTCTTGTTATGCGTATTTACTTATTAGACAAGAAATCCCTACATACTTATTAGACAAGAAATCCCTACATACTTATTAGACAAGAAAGCCCTACATACTTATTAGACCAGAACGCCCTACATACTTATTAGATCAGAAAGCCCTACATACTTATTAGACCAGAAAGCCCTAAGTACATATTAGACAATAAAATCCTACATACTTATTAGACAATGAAATCCTACATACGTATTAGACCAGAAAGCCCTACATACTTATAAGCCAGAAAGCCCTACATACTTATTAGACAATGAAATTCTACATACTTATTAGACCAGAAAGCCTTACATATTTATTAGACCAGAAAGCCCTACATACTTATAGACCAGAAAGCCCTACATACTTATTAGACCAGAAAGCCCTACATACTTATAAGCCAGAAAGCCCTACATACTTATTAGACAATGAAATTCTACATACTTATTAGACCAGAAAGCCTTACATATTTATTAGACCAGAAAGCCCTACATACTTATAGACCAGAAAGCCCTACATACTTATTAGACCAGAAAGCCCTACATACTTATAAGCCAGAAAGCCCTACATACTTATTAGACAATGAAATTCTACATACTTATTAGACCAGAAAGCCTTACATACTTATTAGACCAGAAAGCCTTACATACTTATTAGACCAGAAAGCCCTACATACTTATAAACCAGAAAGCCCTACATACTTATTAGACCAGAAAGCCTTACATACTTATTAGACCAGAAAGCACTACACACTTATTAGACCAGAAAGCCTTACATACTTATTAAACCAGAAAGCCCTACATACTTATAGACCAGAAAGCCCTACATACTTATTAGACCAGAAAGCTTTACACATTTATTAGACAATGAAATCCTACATACTGATTGGACCATGACGTCTTACATACTCATTCGAAAAGGAACCATTACCCACTTATTAGACCAAAAACCCCGACATACTTAATAGACCAGAAACTCATACTTACTTATTAGTCCTCGAAGTCCTACTTACTTATTAGACCACTTAGTCCTAGTTACGTATTAGAGTAACAAGTCGTACTTACTCTATGTGCCAAATGGGAAACAGAGCATACTGGCTACACAAAAAAATTATGCATATTAACAGTTGAACAGAATGGATCAGGTTGTGGTCTTTAGACTCCGCACTGGCCCCAACAGACTGAGGTACCATATATTCAATAAACTGAAGATATGTGCTACTGACGAATGCACTTGTGGTACAGGGAAAATGACCGCTGAACATCTGCTGCAAAATTGCCCGACATACGAGGACCAGAGAAAGCACATGTGGCCATCACCAGTGCCAACACTAGACAAGCTCTATGGCAGTGCCGACAGCCTCAGGATGACAGCTGCTTTCTTCGAACGAATTCAAGTTGACGTCTGACAGCGTACGAAGAAGAAGAAGAAGAAGAATATACTAGGAAGCCCTCGTTACTCACATGAACATGATGGCAAAGAAACATATAATACCAGCAAGCTCTCGTTACTCACACGAACAGGAAGCCAAAGTAACATATAATACCAGCAAGCCCTCGTTACTCACATGAACAGGAAGCCAAAGTAACATATAATACCAGCAAGCCCTCGTTACTCACATGAACAGGAAGCCAAAGTAACATATTATACCAGCAAGCCCTCGTTACTCACATGAACAGGAAGCCAAAGTAACATATTATACCAGCAAGCCCTCGTTACTCACACGAACAGGAAGCCAAAGTAACTTATTATACCAGAAAACCCTCGTTACTCACACGAACAGTAAGCCAAAGTAACGTATTATACCAGAATACCCTCGTTATTCACTTGTAGGTACTGGGTTCGATCCCCAACACAGCACCGACCGTTACCCCGTGGAAACAAACCATTAGAAAATGCAGGAGGAAGCAAACCCTTACATAAAATGCATGACGAAGTCGGATGCACTGGGCCGACAGCGTCAAAACAAAAACATAGTGCAACGCACATCGCTTTGCAGAATAAAGAAATTAAGGAAAAGGAAAAACAAAAAAATTATTTAAAAACACTGATACCTAAACTCGTTGATTTGTTGAGTGTGTCGCTAAGTTGTTTGGCTACTAAGTGATGCCGGTGAATAACACAATGCGCTGTTAAGACATTTGTTGCCACCTTTTTTAAGTGCGCCAGAAAACCGAGATAGCGACCAACCATTTCAAGAGCTCCATCTGTCGCACATGCTTTAACATTAGAAAAAGAAATTTGTTCTGTAATTAAATATTTTTCAATGATTTCAAAGATTGGCCACCCCGTGGAATCTGTTCTCAGTAATTTTGAGAATAACATTTCTTCTACAGCTTTTTCTTTCTTCACGAATCTAACAGATGCGAGTAGCAAGGCTTCATTGTCGGCACGTTCTGTGCTTTCGTCAAGCTGTCATGAAAACTCAGTTGATTGCAAATCCCGACACAGTTGATTTTCAACATTAGGTGCCATCTCATCAATTCTTCTAGACACAGTATCACTGCTCAGTGGAATAGAGGTAACTATTTAATTAGGATTCTCTTCCATCCTCTCATATAGCTGGTAATATTACATTTTCTCCAATACATTTTGTAATCATTTGTGCTATCCTGTAAGATACGATGAGGCCTTTATCCTTCTGAAAATATACTATTTTTAAGCATACCAAGAACAGTGGTACGGTTTTCAAACTTTTGCTTTAAATCGTGAAAGAAAGAAATGTGCTTACCAACCTTATCAGCGCGGTTCTTTATAAAATGTTTCGATGGCTTCATTGTTTCGTTAGAAAACACGTGTTGACACAACAAGCACACCGGTACTACACAAATAGCTCATTTGTAGCGGAAGGTAGACAATCGAATTTCAAATAATCAAATAATTATTGCCATCATATTCTCTGTATTTATGACATCTTAAATATATAACGTTTGTTAATGAAATAAATGCAGTTAAATAACCACAACAATAATTTCTTTTGTTTGGCTCAAGTTGAAATAGTGGTATTGGGAATTACTTCGATTGCGACCTGCCCAAGTGTTGTAAAGTTGTAGAGCCAATCTCCAATTAATGTGTTTAAATGTGCCCAGATGCGGTACATCTTAATTCTACGTCTGAAAATTAATAATTGTGAATAAATAGCACGCTAATGTCAGAGAATATTTATTTCGCGGTCATTATTAATATTTTTTCAAAAACAGTCACAGAGTAATCGAGAATCATGAAAAACGCCCCCTATAGGCAAAAAACGCCCCCAAATAACTATGATAATCGAAAATGCTCCCTCACATTTCCAAAACGCCCCCGTTGAGAAACACTGATCTAGATAGTAAGATAATAGGTATCAATCTTAGGTTACAGGTGATGTGCACGAGCATAAGTATGGAATTTATTGATGTGAAAGTAGACAAAAGTAAAATGCTAGACAGGAGGAGAGGTTTACATCTAAATGAGTTAGAACATCATGCTGTAGTGAAGTACATGTTTAATCATTGTTACAAATTTAAACTAGTAAGGCCTATGAAGTATGAGACTAAAGATAGGACTACAATAGGGTGCTATAGAGGATATAGTCAAAGGGGAGAATTGGGGTCAGGGAAGTGTGAAATAAGTAGTGGAAAAGCAAAAATAACAATGAAAAAAACAAAAGCAAAATTGGAAAAACAAAATTAGAAACTTAAATGTTTTTATGCAAATGGGAGAAGCATAGTAAATACAAGAGAAGAATTGGAACTGTATGTAGAAGGAGAAAAACCAGATATAATAGGATTAACAGAATAATGGACATATGAGGAGATTGCAGATAGTGAACTTGAAATAGAGGGATAAATAATGTTAAGGAAAGTAGTTGGAGACAAGGCTAAGGGAGGTGGCGTTTTCTTATACTGTTCAAATGCTGTTACATAACGATCAAAGGTGATTTCTCATGTGGTAACAAAAATGAAAGTGTATGGGGAGAATTAGAAAGTGGGGGTGAAAAAACAGTCATTGAGGTTTGCTATAAATGTCCATCAAGTCAAAAAGAGGAAGATGAGGAGCTGATTAGTAGCATAGAAAAGGCAAGTGAAGGGACATTATTATTAATGGGGGATTTCAACTTTTCAGAAATTAAATGGGATTTGGACGAAGCACTTATAGAGTCAAAACCTTTTGTTAAAGGCATAACTGACAATTTTTAAATTCAACATGTAAAAGCAGCCACCAGAGGCCAAAAAAAACCACTCGACTTAGTTTTTATTACAGAGGAAAATATGATTGAAAACGTTTCCGTTGGGGAACTGTTTGGCTCAAGCGCCCATCAAATCATCCGTTGGGATGATAGATAAAGGGGAGCCAGTGGGTGTTATTTATCTAGATTTTGCAAAGTCTTTTGATAGAATACCCCATCAAGAGTTATTTAGAAAGTTAAAATCGGATGGAATAGGTGAGGTAGTTACCAAATGGATTGCAAATAAATTGGTTAAAGGGAAGAAGGCAGAGAGTGGACATAAATAATGAGTAATCTAAGTGGTATGAAGAATTACAGGTAGGAAGAAAGACTCTGAAAAATCCGCCGACAGTATCTAGAAAAGAAAAGAATTCGAGGTATCAATGCAGATTTATAAGATAATCAAAGGAACGGATACATTTGACAAAACAACTTTGTCAAAATACAACCACCTACAAGAACGAGAGGGCATAGCTACAAATTAACTAAAGAAAGGTCCAGATTATAGATTAGGAAATATTTTTTTAGTCAGCGAGTGGTGAATGCTTGGAATGCATTGTCACAGGAAGTAGTGGAAACAGGGGCAATTAATGCATCTAGGAATACATTGGATGCGTATAGATTTTAGAGCAAGGTAATGTAAATGAATCTGGTTGTATACATACTCTGCAGAGTCTTCTAAACAAGTATAAAGACGTTCAGTTAAGTTATGTATACAATTTTAAAACTAAAAGAAATAATTTAAATGTTAAGATAAAGATACGGTGTATCTCCGCATTGATCAGAAGGGCGCCACATATTTGCAATAGAATGTTTAGATAAACAGCTGATTAGCCTATTGTCTTCTTCTACGTCTTCTTCTTACGCAGTCAGACGTCGACCTTTATTTTTTCGAAAAAAGCAGCGGTCATCCTGAGGCTGTCGACACTGCCATTGAGCTTGTCTAGTGTTGCCACTGGTGATGTCCACATCTGCTCTCTCTGGTCCTCGTATGTCGGGCAGTTTTGCAGCAAATGCTCAGCGGTCATTTTCCCGGTACCACACGAGCATTCGTCAGTGCCACCTATCTTCAATTTTTTGAATAGGTGGTACTTCAGTCTGTTGTGGCCAGTGCGAAGTCTGAAGACCACGACCTGCTCTCTTCTGTTCAACTGGTAATAGGCATCGTTTTTTTGTGTAGCCAGTATGTTCTGTTTCCCATTTGGTCATGTATCTAGCTCTAATGAGCCGTTTTGACTCTTCGTATGTTATACTAGTATCAGGTTGTGGTAGTCTTGCACCTTCTTTTGCCAGTCTGTCTGCCTCCTCGTTGCCTTGGATGTTGCAGTGGGATGGAACCCACTGTACCACTACTCTGTTTGGTGCGGACTGCTGGCATAGTTGACAGAGTACTGCTCTTAAATCATTACGTTCAGTATTTTTCTGGCTTTTTAGTGCTGTGACTACGACCAGGGCATCTGTAAGCAGGACTATATGACTTTCATTTCTTTTGCCTGTCACCATTTCTTCCACTGCCTCCCTCAGTGCCTCTGCCTCCACTCTGAAATTGCTGATTAACCTATTGGATCTTATTCATAATAAAATACACAATTATGGTGCAGTTACAGGACCAAGACTTAACGACACCTACGTTTCGACCACAAAGGTCTTTATCAAGGACACCGGCCAAGGCAAATGATATTACCTAACAAATCACATCAACAACAATTAACAGTCATGTGATATATATAATACGAACAAAGGAATAGTAATGAAAAAAGGGAAGTAACAGAATGACGAGAAGCCAACGAGGCAATAAATAGTTGAGACCGTAAAATAGACTGGGTGAAAACAAATCGAAGATGTTTTTTTGTTTTTTTTCATTTGACCTGTTAGCCTCACTAGTTTCTACTGGCGGACCCGCGCATATTCCATTCCAGACCGTAGTCAATTGGTCGATATTAAGATGCATAAACCAGTGCTTGGATGTAGGTGTGTATCTGTATGTACCTATACTAGATTTGTGCGCTCTCAGAAGCCAGCTCAACCAAAGTGCAATGGAAGGGCCTCACCCTGAGGGCACGTGTGAAAGTTGTGTAAGAGTGTGATTGTTGGACAAAGTCAAATGAAACACGAGTTTGTGGAAAGAAGAAGAAGGGCAAAGCAGAAGGGCTATTCGCAAAATGCAACGGCACTGAAGGTTCTTATACTTGGAATCCAGGTATACAAACAGGTATATTAATGTTTTTGCCAGGTAGCCGAATGCTTCGGCTATACGTAGTAGATATTTTGCAAATTTCTGGGGCTGACTGGCTAGGCCTGTGGGGAGGTACAAATAATTTGAGTAGATTTTTAACTAGAATTTTTTAATTTTTGTCCCGGAAGCGGCTGTTAAGCCTACTCTTTTCGATTTCTAACTGCCAGGAGATTTTGTTAAGTGCTCAACACTGATCACGGGACTCCCGATCTCAGTACCCAGATATCAGAGGAATTTTTACCAGAAGATCCATGGGACAAAATGCGGGTCTCCATCGTAATGCGAACCCGCAACCTCTGGCATCGAGGCGGACACCTTACTTCGGGACCACTGACACAAATTTATTTATTTGACACATATTACTTCATCTTTTCTGTTTTTTTGGTGAATCGGATTTCAGAGTGTGTGTATTGGTGTTGTGGAAGCCACTAGTACAGAGTTAATGTAACTTGTGACAAAGTTCTTTAGTGGTAGGTTTCAGTGGATCTTCTTACAACCCAATGCGTTCTTGAAAAGTGAACCTGGGTTCTTTAGCGGTCACGTATTGCGAGACTTCTCCAGTTAGCTCCCCACTATGGAGATCAAAGTGGTAATCCCCACCTGGCTGGCTAAACTGCTATCACATATATTGTCTTCAAGAGCGAATGTGGACTTGATCCGTAAGTTTCATCTGACCCTGATGTTACTATGAGGATTAAAATATCCCCTTTAAATCGTTTTCGAATTTAGGGGGCATATTAGCTATGTTCGTTCTACAAGTGTTCCATCACAAACCGTAAACACACAGAGCTAACAACAGGCTTGATCCAAAGCGGGTAACGAAACATGCGAGTGGGAGCAAGCCTGGTCTTCATATACCGCTCACTCGCAGAAGTCTTTAATCGCGATAGGTTCCTGACACTTGGAAGGCAGGGAAAAGTGAGAGAGGTTAGAAGATGATGTGAAAATGATGAAACGCGAATGGCGAGAAGTCGAGTGAGGAAATTTAAGTGATTGCGTGCTTATGGAAGATGGTGGAGCGCTAATTCAGTGCTTATGGTGGGTACTTTGGATTCCGGGTCTAATAGTGATATACAGGTTTAAATTTCTTTTGCCTAGGCCAAGGTAGGCCCTCGCCCTTGTTGTTTAGATTAGATAGTTATTCTGTTATTGTTATTTGTCCATGACGAATATTGTTTTGGTAGTAACGTTGACCATAGTTTTTGTATTTGCACCGACGCCGAATTGATTCATGCGTGTTTAAGTTATTATTGCCGGTTTGGTTAAACTACAACGTATGTGTCAAAGACGGCCATGATTTACAGATGCAATGGATGAAAAGCCAAGGGCCCACCACGCAAAAGATGGATAGCAGGAATAACAGAAGCAATGGATGAAAAGCCAAGGGCCCACCCGCAAAAGATGGATAGCAGGAATAACAGATGCAATGGATGAGAACCAAGGGCCCACCACGCAAAAGATGGATAGCAGGAATAACAGATGCAATGGATGAGAACCAAGGGCCCACCACGCAAAAGATGGATAGCAGGAATAACAGATGCAATGGATGAGAACCAAGGGCCCATCACGCAAAAGATGGATAGCAGGAATAACAGAAGCAGTAAATTTCCCCGTGTACGAAGCATTTATTAAGGCCCGGTCAAGAAACCTTTTCATAACACGAAGATGAAAGGCACAAACACGACACAATCGAAAAGAAGAAGAAGTTTCACACAGTGTAGTTGGCATTCAAACCTAAACTCTTGAGCAGTGTAAAAAAGTCCATTGCACTAACATAAATTTACTAAGAATAAACTGCACGGTTGATTAAGAGATTGATTATTAGTGTTGCTATCTTTTACCCTGGAGGAAAGAAAAGACAATTCTGACTGTATTAATAATCTTCAGTCTGAAAAAAATCACTATCTGTTATAGTAGTAAGGTCAGCTGTAGTAAGGATTTTGAGAGCCCGGAGAGAAGCCATTAAATCTGGCCTTCGCGGTGTTAGAGACCATAGAATAACACAGTTACATTGCTTTTCTAGGAAGCGACAACATGCGTACATACTCGATATAATATTGGGTGTCACAACCAGAGACGTGACATCAGGAGACTGATGGGAACAACATCAGTATTAGACATTCAAACACAGCAACTAAAATGGTTTGCCCACGTACCAAGGCTACCACCCCACAGCACCACCCAACAAGCAACGTTATTTAGATACAACGGATTCAATGACACAGGCCGACTAAGAAAATAGTGGCTTACGAAAATATCTGATTCGGTGAATACCACTGTTCATGAGTCGAAAAGTAGGGCTCGTTGTAGAGATGTATTCATAACCTGGCGATGAAATGGAAAATAGGTTAGGCGAAAAGTAGAGGTAGACGGAACAAATTAGAGTGAAAAACATTAGAAGACAAACAATCTGACCCAATCCACCAGTTTCATAGACGTGACCAAGCCAACGTCTTTAGCCAACTAAAAAGTCACTAAAGACCACAATCATCTCCTGGATATCTTACACAAACGAATATCCATGTGGGACTGACATCCGTAATCCGTCAGAAGTGTTCAGCTCACGGTGATCAGACTTGGCCACAGGCAGAAACTTTGGGACAACCACTCCGACCTGGAACCAACTATTGACTTGGTCCTTACGACGGGACTGTAGATCTGTGATAACCATTGAACCTAAACCCAGAAGAGCAAGAAGAAGAATAAATGCACTCTACAATACACATGGTAATAATCGCTTAAGCAGAGGTTATGCTTTGGGATGGAAACTTGCTTTGCGTTACATTTTCACTCGCCTGTACCGGTCAGTGTGGAGGAAACTTCATTGGTCTTTCTTGGGAAAAGTGTGTTGTGTTGACTGTTGTAACCCCGTGTTTTCTTTAGGATTTCTTTTTGGCATCTGTCCATTTGCCACGCGATCTTCTTCGTGCCAGGTAGCTATCTTTTCTTGTGGTATAAAGCATGTAGTCGTAGTTGATCAGGTTGCATTCTCATGAAATTACTAAACGACATTTTCTTTCTTTCCCTCTTTTTTTTCCCAGCAGAAAGTGTAGATTTTTTAACACTTTTCTAGCGCAATAATATTCTCCTTTCATCTCTCTTGGCGACACTAATACCGTGTCTTTGACATTTCACTTCACGCGGTGTCATTTTACTTTGCTGTGCTCTCGATAAGTACTTTGTTGGACAATTTTAAGAGCGGTGAGATAAGCATTCTCTTTGTTAGTTATATCTTTCTTGTCTTACTGATGTTCGGGTGTTCACATTCTCTTTGTTAGTTATATCTTTCTTGTCTTATTGAGGCTCGGGTGTTCACATTTTCTTTGTTAGTTATATCTTTCTTGTCTTACTAATGTTCGGGTGTTCACATTCTCTTTGTTAGTCATATCTTTCTTGTCTTACTGATGTTCGGGTGTTCACATTCTCTTTGTTAGTTATATCTTTTTTGTCTTACTGAGGCTCGGGTGTTCACATTCTCTTTGTTAGTTATATCTTTCTTGTCTTACTGATGTTCGGGTGTTCACATTCTCCTTGTTAGTTATATCTTTCTTGTCCTACTGAGGCTCGGGTGTTCACATTCTCCTTGTTAGTTATAGCTTTCTTGTCCTACTGAGGCTCGGGTGTTCACATTCTCTTTGTTAGTTATAGCTTTCTTGTCCTAATGAGGCTCGGGTGTTCACGTTCTCTTTTTTATATCTTTCTTCCCTTACTGATATTTGTGTGTTCACATTCTCCTAGTTAGTTATAGCTTTCTTGCCTTACTGATGTTTGGGTGTTCACATTCTCCTTGTTAGTTATAGCTTTCTTTTATTACTGATGTTCGGGTGTTCACATTCTCCTAGTTAGTTTTAGCTTTCTAGCCATACTGATGTTCGGGTGTTCACATTCTCCTAGCTAGTTATAGCTTTCTTGTCTTACTGATGTTCACATTCTCCTTGTTAGTTATAGCTTTCGTGTCTTACTGATATTCACATTCTCGTAGTTATAGCTTTCTTGTCTTACTTATGTTCGTGTGTTCACATTCTTCTAATTAGTTATAGCTTTCTTGCCTTACGGATGTCCGACTGTTCACATTATCTTAGTTAGTTATAGCTTTCTTACCTTACTGAGGTTCGGGTGTTCACATTCTCCTGGTTAGTTAGGTTAGTTATAGCTTTCTTGTCTTACTGATATTCAGGTGTTCACATTCTCCTTGTTAGTTATAGCCTTCTTGCCTTACTGATATTCGGATGTTGACAAAGTAGGGAAAGTTGATGTCGCACAGACACTTTCTTATATTTAGTTTAACATTCCTCTATCACGCCTTCTATTCTTCTCTTCTTCTCCTTCTTCATTTGGTTGGTGTCCTGCTTGTGCCTTTCAGCGTCAAATTAGGAAGAGGTTTCTTGACCGTGCCGTAGCAGGGAGCTTTACTGCTTCTGTTATTTCTGCTATTCATCTTATTGCTTGATTAGCAATTGGCTTTGTATCCATTGTATCTGTGTAACAGTGTCCATAAAACATACGTCCAGTGTATTAGATCTTTTGAAGCTACTTGAGTGTGCTATTGTTTATATCTAGATTAAATTGACATCGTGTTCTGCTAATCTTCTGTTTCCGTATATGATGCGCAAATCTTCATAGTATATCTATAACAATCTGTGCGAATTGGAATCATTCATTTCATTTTCTGTTTATCTTCGTTTTCGATCTTTAGTCGTCTGCATAGAGATATTCATGTATCGAAATAGTTTCTTTGCTTCTTATGTTCATTTGTCCCCCTTCCAGTGTTGCGATTTGCGTCGTTTTTGATGCTATTCTGTCCGTGTAAATGTTTTATAGACATTATGACACCACATTCCCGTAGTTATTTGTAAAGGATTTGTTACTCCATTAGATGTTGCGCGTTGTATTATTACATTTGTATTCAAATTGTAAAGGGCTCACGCATTATCTAATAGCTGTCTTTATAAATAAACATCAAGTACACCCTCAGCATCGGAGGTTGGCGGCAATGGATCTCCAGCTGTCACTGTCCCATGCCATGTTAGTACAATCATTTAAGGGAAAGTACGTGATACATTTAGCCGGTACGCAGGTCAATTTAAGGTAAAGGTTATGATACATTTAACCGGTACTTTGATCAAGTTAAGGTGAAGGTTATGATACATTTAACCGGTACTTTGATCAAGTTAAGATGAAGGCTATGATACATTTAGCCGGTACTTAGATCAAGTTAAGGTGAAGGTTATGATACATTTAGCCAGTACTTAGACCAAGTAAATGTATAGTTCGTGATACATTTAGCCGGTACTTAGACCAAGTAAAGAGAAAGTTCGTGATACATTTAGCCGGTACTTAGACCAAGTAAAGAGAAAGTTCGTGATAAATTTAGCCAGTACTTAGACCAAGTAAAGAGAAAGTTCATGATACATTTAGCCGGTACTTAGACCAAGTAAAGAGAATGTTCGTGATACATTTAGCCGGTATTTAGACGAAGTAAACGGAAAGTTCGTGATAGATTTAGCCGGTACTTAGACCAAGTAAAGGGAAAGTTCGTGATACATTTAGTCGGTACTTAGACCAAGTTAAAGGAAAGTTCATGATTTTGGATCTTCTTCTTTCTCCATGCTCATATCGTACGCTTATGGCATGTCTGTGGACGGTGTTTATCTGCACAACAGGTCAGATGGGCGGCTGTTTAATCTGCCCCAACTACGTGCGAAGGCCAAGGCGAATACGGTGCTCATTAGAGAGATACCCTTGTGCGGATGAGAGATTATGAGACAGATTTGCAAAAGGGTGCAAGCAGTTTTGACGCACCACAAGCCTGAAAAAGACAATGGTCTGCGCACAAGGTATTACCACTACCCCATCCATGAAGGTTGATAGCGTCACTCTGGAGGTCGTCAACAGTTTCACTTAACTGGCGTCTGCCATAAGCAACACTCTCTCACTAGAGAAGAAGCTTGACAGTAGGCTTTGCAGGGCAAGTACCGTCATGGCCCACCCGAATGAAGAGAGTCTTGGAGAACACTGCGCTGTCTTACTACACAAAAATTCGGGTCTATCGGTCTTGCGTTCTTGGCACTCTCATGTATGGAAGTGAGACTTGTCAACTTACACTAAACAGGCACGACAGCACCACACTTTTCACATGAGGTGTCTACGGCGCATATTGGGGATTTGCTGGTAAGAGAGAGTGCCATATAATACTGTCTTACAGAGAGCAAACACTAATACCATGTACTCGCTGTTGAGTCGGCGACATCTTCGATAGTTGGGGCATGTTTACCGCTTGGAAGATGAGAGGCTGCCAAAGGATATACTTTATGGACAGCTAGTCATTGGAGTTAGAGGAATTGACTGTCCCACGCTGCGATTCAAGGACGCATGCAAGAGGAACATGAAGTGATGCGACATCCCACCCGAGCGCTGGGACACAATTGCTCAGGATCGAGCTGTTTGGAGACAGTTGGACGAGGCAGAGTGGCTGCCGACGCTGGCAGAGGTCTTCTGGCTGCAGAGAAAAGAGAAAGACTGAAGAGATCAAGGAACAGACAGGCAAGCCAGCCTCCTCTGTATGGTTGTACGATCTGTGGCAGGAACTGTCACTCTCGGTTCGGCCTTTACAGCCATTACAGACAGTGTCTAAATACAGGGGACAGAACTGAATAAAACTCCCAGGGTCACTTGCATGGTCTATAGAAACGGAGACGCATATAATGATTTAATATATATACGAGTATATAGCATATTTCTAGTACTAAAGGAGTTTTGAGTAGCGAAACTAATGTTCACGATTTGAACAGATAAGATTCATTTGTTCACTTCTTCGTTAGACGTCATAAAAGTGTGCAATCTTCATTCGTGGGAAATCTATGTTAGAGGCAGACCTTTGCCATTTTCAGTTCATTTATTTGTAGGGCTTCCTCCTTACCGTCAATATATCTTAGTCGTATTCCCTCTGCTATGAAGCCATGCCGTATTTTGTTGTAGGCTCGCTCGAGCGGCAGTATTGAATTAAAACATTCTTGTCATATATACAAACCGTTGAATTCTCCTTTTGCCAGTATCTTCTATGCATTATGGCCCAGCTGCTAGACCGAGACTAAACGAAACTTCCGTGACGGCCACAAGGCCTTCATCGGAGACGAATACAAACAGCAAAATGAAAATACCAAAGGAATAACGATAATAAATAATAAGTGACTCGACACAGACTTCGAATAAAAGAAGCACGATTAGCTTTCTGGTAGAGCACTGGCTTTTCACGGGAAAGGTAAGGATGCGAATCTTATTTTCGGGACACTCCAGTCGACCTAGCTGTAAATGAGTACCTGGAATTCGACTAGATATATGAAATATAACTAGGAAAGGAACTGGTCACCGAACATCGTACAAGCTGTGGCTTAGTATACTGAAGTCTCTAACAGCTTCATTCTCCGACAGTAGTGTAACTACTATAGGACAAACCTTGGCTTAGTATACTGAAGTCTCTAACAGCTTCATTCTCCGAGAATAGTGTAACTACAATAGGACAGACCTTGGCTTAATATACTGAAGTCTTTAACAATTTCATTCTCCGACAGTAGTGTAACTACTATGAGACAAACCTTGGCTTAGTATACTGAAGTCCCTAACAACTTCATTCTCCGACAGTAGTGTAACTACTATGGAACGAACCATTACTGAAGTCTCTAACAGCTTCATTCCCCGATAGTAGTCTATCTATGGAACGAACCATTACTGAAGTCTCTAACAGTTTCATTCCCCGATAGTAGTCTATCTATGGAAAGAACCAATGATGAAGTCTCTAACAGCTTCATTTCCCGACAATAGTCTAGCTACTATAAAACAAACTTTAACATTAAATAAAAATGAGGTACAGAATAGATTGACCAGAAAGTCACATCACAACAACTAGTATCAGCCGTAAAATAGAGTAGATAAGACACACAGTGAAGATGCTACATTAGCGAAGGTCACAATTTCGGTCGGACTTTCATTAACGTTACAGATAGAAAAAATTAATATCTCAGCAAAAATGGGGGATGGTGTGGGTTAGTGGTTAAGTGACACGCCTCACAACTCGAATGTGCTGGGTTCGATCCCCAACACAGCACCACTCGTTATCCGAAGGAAGCAAACCTTTAGAAGATTGCAGGTGGAATCAGACCCTAACATAAAATACACGCTGAAGACAGATGCACTCAGCCGAGAGGCGCAAAATAAAAACTTTAGTGCAACGCACACCGCTTGGGGAATAGAGAAATAAGAAAAAAGCAAAACGCAATGTATGTATATATATATAAATATCAGCAAATAAAACAAACACAGGGATCATTGGACGCAGCTGAGATGTGTTTTTACAGACGAATGTTGAGAATTCAACGGACTTCAAATATAGTAAACATGTTGATGGTTGAAGAGGGACAGACACAGACAACATGATGAAAACCAGGACAACGAAGTGATATTTTTTACAGAAACGCTGTGAAAAGAGGCGGGCTTGAACACAACGGGCAGAATCGTAGCAAGAGGGACATATGGAAGCAACAAGAGAATATTTTGAACAGTTTGAATGAATGACATGAGAGACAATCAATGGCGGAACAGGTAAACGACACAGGTAACAAGTACCGACAACCAAAACATAACTACAAGGAAAAACGGTCATTCTAGCACACTCCGGGAGTGTACTCCAAGCCATCTCAAGCCTCAAATAATATAGTAAAAAGTAAAGTAAAGTAACCCATAGCATCACTGTCGTAGGGGTGTGAGGTGTTAGCGATCACACATTTCAAAGGCTCGGCTATATAAGGGCGGTAGCCATCTCCTCTCCCTCGCCGCTTTTACTTCATAGACTGAACAGTTACCTATTTAAGGCTGGGTCGACCCGGGAGCCATTGTGGTCTGAAAAAACACTACCGCTAAACTGGGAAATGAACCCAGGAACACTCAGATGCGAAGCCATAGCGCTAACCACTGCGATACGCGGCTCCCTAAACAATTTAGACTCTCAAATAAAATTAAAACATCATTGCATTGATGTCTCAAAAAACAGATTTAGTCCTACAGTGGATTCAGGCCCACTGTGGAATCCCTAGAAACGAGAAAGCAGATGAGCTCGCAAAAGCCGGAAGTGGCGGCACCTAGATTGCCCATCCACAGAGCTATAAAGAAGCAGCCACACTCATTAAGCTATCCATGAGAAGAGAATTGAGAGATCAGCACAAAGAATACAAGTCAGAAAATGACAGCAAAGACAAACTTGGCAGAGATGGGCAAACAAAGATCTTCAGACTTAGAACGGGACATTGTAGACTCAAGGCCCACCTCCACAGAATGGGTATCAGAGACACCGCCACATGTGATTGTGGAGAACCCAAACAAACACCAGAACATATTCTGCAGAACTGCCCGACCTATGCAGACCAAAGAGAGGCAGTGTTGCCTGGGGAGGGGAGGGGGGGGGAAGGTACCATGCTCGACAGGATGTCGGGAGAAGGCGAAGAACTGAAACGCACAATCTCTTTCGAGAACCTCACCAAACTTGAAGCATAGCATCAGTTGATCGTGAACCTCACCAAACTAGAAGCATAGCATCAGTTGATCGTGAACCTCACCAAACTAGAAGCATAGCATCAGTTGATCGTGAACCTCACCAAACTAGAAGCATATAATCAGTTGATCGTGAACCTCACCAAACTAGAAGCATAGCATCAGTTGATCGTGAACCTCACCAAACTAGAAGCATACCATCAGTTGATCGTGAACCTCACCAAACTAGAAGCATAGCATCAGTTGATCGTGAACCTCACCAAACTAGAAGCATAGCATCAGTTGATCGTGAACCTCACCAAACTAGAAGCATAGCATCAGTTGATCGTGAACCTCACCAAACTTGAAGCATAGCATCAGTTGATCGTGAACCTCACCAAACTAGAAGCATAGCATCAGTTGATCGTGAACCTCACCAAACTAGAAGCATAGCATCAGTTGATCGTGAACCTCACCAAACTAGAAGCATAGCATCAGTTGATCGTGAACCTCACCAAACTAGAAGCATAGCATCAGTTGATCGTGAACCTCACCAAACTAGAAGCATAGCATCAGTTGATCGTGAACCTCACCAAGCTAGAAGCATAGCATCAGTTGATCGTGAACCTCACCAAACTAGAAGCATAGCATCAGTTGATCGGGAACCTCACCAAACTAGAAGCATAGCATCAGTTGATCGTGAACCTCACCAAACTAGAAGCATAGCATCAGTTGATCGTGAACCTCACCAAACTAGAAGCATAGCATCAGTTGATCGTGAACCTCACCAAACTAGAAGCATAGCATCAGTTGATCGTGAACCTCACCAAACTAGAAGCATAGCATCAGTTGATCGTGAACCTCACAAAACTAGACGCACAGCATCAGTTGATCGTGAACCTCACCAAACTAGAAGCATAGCATCAGTTGATCGTGAACCTCACCAAACTAGAAGCATAGCATCAGTTGATCGTGAACCTCACCAAACTAGAAGCATAGCATCAGTTGATCGTGAACCTCACCAAACTAGAAGCATAGCATCAGTTGATCGTGAACCTCACCAAACTAGAAGCATAGCATCAGTTGATCGTGAACCTCACCAAACTAGACGCATAGCATCAGTTGATCGTGAACCTCACCAAACTAGAAGCATAGCATCAGTTGATCGTGAACCTCACCAAACTAGAAGCATAGCATCAGTTGATCGATATAAGAAGAAAACAAGTACTGGTATATGGCAATGAATCTCGGACAACAGAAAACAAGCGCAATAATCTTTGGAAGCAGCGGAGATGTGGTTTTACAGAGGAATGCTGCGGATCTCATGGATTGCAAGGAAGGATAATGATACAGTACTTGAATAGGCACAAACACAAAGACAATTCATTGCAAAGATCAGAGCAAGGCAGATATCCTTTGTTAGAGATGCTATAAGAAGACGCGGTTTGGAGCACATTGTGCCAACAGCAAAGATAGCAGGAAAAAGAGACAGAGGAAGGCAGAGAGAGAAGATGTTGGACAGCCTGAGAGAAAGGCACGGACGACAACCAACAAGAGTTGGTAAACGTATCACATTATAGAAGCGGATGGAGGTCTATGATCGTCAACGCCAATCGGCATGGCACTTTGTGATGCTGATGATAAGAGGTGGTGGAGATCTATGATAGCCTACCGGTAGAGTACATGATGATGATGATGATAAAATGCTGTCAGGGATTAAGTGTTAAAAAGTCATTGTTCCAGACTGCAGTCTTCTATGAGGTAGGGGTGGCTCGCTCAATTCTTTGCTTATCTTGTCAGGTATACATTAACATCTGGGTCGTCTGGAAAGTTTAGAATATCAAAATAGTACAACGCTGTCATGGGGGCTTAATGCATTTTGTGAACGGCTATGCAATCAGGAAATGAAACTTACGATCTTTTCCAGGTCTCTCAGCACTATTTTTCGTACGCCTGATTTGAATTGGTAATTGTTTCTGATCGTCAAAGAGGTTTTGTAAGAGATTTATCTCCGTTTCGCGAGTGCCCCCAGGGTATCCTAATGTCCTCTGTAGCGTCTTGTCCTTTCCGCTGTCATTGAAACTAGGACACTAGGAGATGCGAGAGTGAGCAGAGACTGCGAGAGCGGGAGAAGCGAGGAGGGCCCATTCAACAAGTGTCTATCAGACTTCATCAGAATTGATGAGCGTTCCTGTGATATTTCTTTCTCGGAAGAGCATTCGTGCGACGGGTGTGGATTTTAAAGGCGAAGCGGGAACAAATTCGACCGGTAAACCTATTGACTGTTGTTCATCTGGTAAATACAGCCTCCCGTGTGCCGGGTGTAAGGTGGAAGTTAGCGGTAAACACCTCTTCAGCTAGATTGTACAAGGGAACACGTCCGAAACTTCTGCTTGAGAAACCAACCACCAGGCCACGCGGAGAGGCGCGGGGACTAGGATAACTTAACGTCAGTTATTACAGCGCGAAAGGTGAGTGATAATCAGTTTTAGGAATGGCCTTCCTGGTCGAGGAATGGTACGCAGGAGTGCGATATATTTATATTAAGTGTTATAGGAAGTGTCATTTGAATTGTATTGAATTGTTATATGAAGTGTTATATGGAGTGTTTTGTTAAGTGTTGAGGGAAGTGTATTATCGTATTATTTTAAAGTGTTAAAATGTAGGGGTCTTGAAATGTTATGTTAAGTGTTTTATTTGGCATTATATGAAGTGTTATATAGAGTGTTTTATTAAGTGTTAAATGAAGTATTGTAGTACGTTTTATAATGAGATATGTCATATTATAATAAGGGTTTAAAGTCGTTATTCAGGTACAGCACACTGACCTAATCTCAATTTCACACATGCGCCGTGCACTGGAGACAGATTGTGTTTCAGCATCCTAACCATCGAGGTGTGAATCGACACTATGATCCCTGTAGTGAGGAGGCTACTGATCGTCTAACATTTCACTACAGCCAGGAAGCCATATGTCCACCTTTTTCAGCGTCCAAAGTGTGATAAACTCAGAATGATTGTATTCTACAACTACATATTAGGATATGGTTTTATACGATACCCATTAAGTGTACAATATATTGTTATTCATCTGTGCATTAGTGAGAGAGCTGTATTGAGATTGTTCATACTATTGTGGTAAGTGAATGTTTTAAAGAGCAATGTTATGTATAATAGGCTAATTAATTCGTCTACACTTATCCTCAGATGTTTATAACTGTTACAAATTCCATTTTGTGACAAGCAATGCAAGAATCAGAAATGGACTTCTATATTGAATGTAATTTTGGGCTAGAACAGTTTAAGAATGAAGGAAATCTATGTTTATAAAGAACAGATGAAGTTCAAATAAAGCAATGAATTAATTTACAGTCCCTGCAGTCAGAAAGTAGAGGTGAAGGTCTTCCGACGGTTTCCCGTTTCTTCAGCAGATGTAAAGTCTACATCTGGATAATCGTCACTGCTTAAGTTTTGACGGAGAATCATTTTGTATTTATTCTTTCTTGATATCGAAAATCTACAAAAACTATATACATTTTATGCCGAGGGCCCACCTGACAAAGATCGAAAGATGAAGCCGGCTAAGATTGGCCAGCTAACACCGATAAGTTATCGATCCCGTCCGATCGATCGATCAGACCGTGGGAGCGCGGGGGTCAAAGTGCTACCCACAGCGCAGCAAGCTTGGCTTTGTGGCAGCGACGCTTGCGTGGCTGGCGGGGATGTCGACTACGGGGAAGGTGATCATTGTGAGGAAGTGGACGGTCCCGTGATCGCTACCAAGTTCAACGTTAGCAGCGCGTGCTGCAGCGGAAACACACTACCTGTAGTAAGTACGCCACCACCAAAGTTGAGGCAGGTACTGATTCAGGCCACAACAACTCTCACAACCGCTCAAAATGAATCTACCTCGTCTAAAAGTGATAATGTTTGCGATGATTATCGGAAAAGCGTTGCCCTAGAAAGTTCGAAACTTCGATTTGAGTTCACTGATGCGGTTCATCAAAATATTGAAAAAAAAGCTGTGACAATACATGAATGCGAAACGTTTGGCGCCACCAGTGACGACCCATTTCTTGTTGATGTAAGGACTAACCATAAAGTCGATAGTTTAATTACAATACAAGTTACAGAATCACATGATGATGGTACTTGCGTTCATGAAAGTCATTCACCGTTTAATGCGTCCTTTGGTTTCGGCACCCTGCACCATAGCACTGCCTCAGATAATTCGCAGCGTGGAGACAAGATTGACATTTGCCGTGAAAGAAATGCCACAGAACGCTACCACTGCACGCGCTGCATCAGCGTAGAACCAATTGATGGAGAGAAGCCTCAGACAGAACAGGCTGGCTTAAACAGATCGACCACTTCATCTGACATGAATTTCCAAGAAGCTACTCAATTTGTTGTGTACGCCAACTTTTTGAATGACAGAAAATCTGTTTCTTCCGTTGGCGAGCACGATAAACAAGGGCGACTTCCTCACGATAACAGAGATGATCAGCAGATCCTCGCGGTGAATCCAGTTGACTTCCATCAGAACAGATTATCTCATCAGTATTTAAACAGTTCGGTGACTGGGCAAAACTACCCGGAATTTCTTCCCACCACAGCTCAAAATTATCCGTTCTTTTTTACGGACACAGGACTTGTTTCATGCCCTGATTTCGAGAATCATTCCAACATGATCATCACAGCGACTGCAACAAAGGAGACGAGCTTCATAGAAAATAGTAATCCATGTCAGCCTCACCCACTGTCGTCAACCGCTCGTCACTACTACAACAAGTGCACCGTTTTCCCGCCATCTATCAGAGAAACTAGCGACTCATCAAACAATAGCAGCAGACGGTGTGACGTCAAGACCTTCAAGAACGTTATCCCAACCGGCGGTAACAGTAACCGTGACAACAGAAGAGAGACCGACCTTGACCTGATGTTCTTTCCACAACTCCCTCACCTCAGCTGCCCACTACACAAGCCGTCGTCGCTGTCGTCATCACACCTACAGATACGGCATAACCAGCATCAAAGTCTTCACCAGCACTGTGATCAGCAGCAGAGTTTCAGCCAATTCCATCCCATTTGTCGTAGTAACTGGCAGCAACATCAACCACAACAGCAACCACGTGATTGTTCCAGCATCACTAGCACTATCTCCCTAATTCAACGCATCAAATGTGGCCCTCACTTAATCCGTATCTCTCCAGTATCTTTGCTGTGGACATTCCTATCCGTCCTTGTGGCGGGTACATGTCTTCTCAGCTTTCTAACACCTTACTGGACAATTCACCCAGACCACGTGCACTCGTTCGGACTATTTAATCTTTGCGTCAGAGATCAGAGGTTTTCTCACCCAAGGTCAACATGCATGAATTTTGGCCACCAACATTACTACTCTGGCGCCCGTCTTAGTGCCGCCTCTGGCAACTACAATAATACCTCAGAGGATGTCCAGGTAGTCACAACAACTGTTGACATCGCAAGGATTCCTTCAGGGGCGTGGCAAGCTGCATGTTTGCTGTTCGGAGCAGGCGTTTGTGTTCAGATCCTGGGTGCTGTCGTATCGTTGATCGTGTTAGCTTTGAACGAGCCATGGCATCACAGGATAGCCCTTGTCAATGGATACATGCAGACGGTCGGTGGTAAGTATATACTTTCTATTTATTCGTCTTTATCTGTATCTTTAGTGATCATGTTAAGAGACACAGGACTCACACAGGGGTAAGATAAATCTTGCTGGTATACATTTCTTCGTCTTTATCGCATGCTCTCGAATAACAAACATTCTTTATTTACAACTCGAAGTATCCGCATATACCCCTCCACGTTCCTTAACTCAAACTGCCACCTTTCGCTGTCTAACTGCGACACGAGCCTTTAAGGTCTGTATATGGTTTATGGTTGATGACATGTAGGCTAGAAAGTAATTGAGTCTATAAATGTGTCTGAACTCGGACTATATTCTGTAGTCGCAAGTATTGAATTACGAAATACTACCCCGTTTATTACACATTTTGTTAGTGTGTCTCAATGGTCTAATGTTTAACTCATTTTTCTTTTGCGGCAAGTTGTTTTCGCGATCTGTAGGTCCGTCGTTCGAATTCCGGGCTCCAATTACTTTACTTTCCTTTCTGTTGTTCGTTATCTATGTTACGCAAGTGCAGATAAATAAGTGTCCTGTGATCGTTGTCACGAACAAACATTCCTATATAACCGCACCGTTATCTTTCAAAAACGTCATTGTTTGCTCAGCACTCTGACCAGAATACATTTTATCACCACATCAAGCTATTTACCTAATAGGTAAGGTTTTATGGTAAACATATATTATATCACACGATAAAGATATCTATTTCACTAACACATTTGACTTTTTCTCATACTTATACTCTGAACACTTTACATGTTATCACTCGATAAGGAAATCTCACAAGATAATGACATCTATTTCTCTAATAAACTTGACAGTTTATCACAATCTTTTCTGGTCAACTTCATGTTATCACTAAATAAGAAATATAAGCGAATAAATATATCCATCAATAGAGACATAATCGAACAAGTACAGCCAAAAACGATGCCTATTACCAGTTGAACCGAAGAGAGCAGGTCGTTGTCTTCAGACTTCGCACTGGCCACAACAGGCTGAGGTACCACCTATTCAACAAACTGAAGATAGGGTGTACCGACGAATGCCCATGCGGTACTGGTAAAATGACCACTGAACATCTGCTGCAGAACTGCCCGACATACGAGGATCAGAGAGAGCAGATGTGGCCATTGCCAGTGGAACTGCAAGACAAGCTGTATGGTAGTGGCGAGAGTCTCAGGATGACCGCTGCTTTTTTCGAAAAAATAATGGTTACTGTCTGACTGTGTACGCAGAAGAAGAAGAAGAAGAACAAGTACAGAAGTTTACATATTTGAAGGAAACCATAACACAAGATGTCCACAATGAGATAGAAATTAATGACTGAAATGGCAAAAAAAAAAGGTTTAAGAGAAAAACAGAAATTGTCAACCTCAAAGAATATCAGGATAGAATCGAATAAAATAATCACCACTCATATATGGCCAATTGCATTGTATGGGACTGAAACATGGAGTTTAGCAAAGAAGGATGAAAAAGGTTTGGAAGCGTTTGAAAAGTGGTGATAGCGCAGAATGGAAAGAGTGAGTTAGACAGAAAGAGATCCAATGACGTTGTACTCAATGATGTGGGCCGACAAAGACATATATTGCATATTATACAGAAATGTCTGTTGGGCCACAATATAGGACAACAGCGTCTTCTACAGAAGATACTAGAGGGTAAGATTCAAGGGAAGAGAAGACCGGGGCAATCAAGACTCACCTTCACATCTCAGGCATGCAGGGACATTAAGTACCAACTTATGCTACATTAAAGAGAACTACAGAGGATAGGGTCAAATGGAGAGACATACTCAGACAACCTTGCAACTAGTCTCTGGACTGATCAACCATTCAAGGACATCTATTTCTTTAATAGGCTTGACCGTCTGTCAAACTTATCCCTGGTCAGCATACATTTTATCACTATATAAGGACATCTATTTCTCTAATAGACTTGACCGTCTGTCAAACTTATCCCTGGTCAGCATACATTTTATCACTTTATAAGGACATATATTTACACCAGCGAACCACCAGCGGATCTTCGGCTGCCATTAAATATGAAACAAATTAGGTCACCCTTCTCCGTGACGTCTAACGACACAAGTGGCATGAAGATAGCTTTTGTAGTGGACATGCATCCATCGTATTTTATAAACAAGAACTGAACACAAAACAAACCAGTTGTTAAGTGAGAAAGATCTCAAAGAAATGATTTAGTTGCTCCTGGCTACCCTCAAATAATCTCAGTCCAGTCATTGCTGTAAGTGCTGACCACAGCTGCGTTACTCTCTCATTCCATCTAGAACAGTTTTCTTTCTTCTTATAAGGCATGCTAATGGTCTAAGAAAATGATGATTCTGAATAATCGTGTGACTCGTGTGTTGTTTATCTTCTTCGTTTTCTTTTTCTTTTCCACCCCTTTCTTCTTCTATGACTATGTTTCTTGTCAAGTGAGGTTAATGAAGGTGACTGTGCGTTTTAGATGACCCTTGTCTTAATGGAGGAATCACAATTATATGCTATGTATTTGGTATACGTATACCAGTGTTATTAGGTGACCAACATTTCACTAAAGTGTAGTTCATTCATTAGCTTATAATTAAAACTACAGCATATTTATAGCAGCCATGAATCATTCATAAATAATGAGAATGTATTTTTAAAACAGCGCAGTGGTTAGCGCGCTGGCTTCGCATCTGAGTGGTCCTGGGTTCATTCCCCAGTTGAGGCGGTAATTTCAGACCGCAACGGCTCCCGGGTCAACCCAGCCATAAATGGGTACCGGTTCAGCCCGGGAAGTAAAAGCGGCGAGGGAGAGGAGATGGCTACATCCCTCATTTAGCCGAGCCTTTGAAATGTGAGATCGCTAACACCTCACACCCCTACGGCTGTAATGATATGGGTTACTTTACTATACTTTTTTTGCTCATTAAGTTCAGTTCATTCCCGGACCTCTTGAGATCTGTGGGGCAACCCTGCTGACACCTCCACAATCCTGTGACATCCTTCTCTGTCTGCGGCTGCTTTTTGTGCTTCCTCGGGTTGTAGGTTAGTCTATACATTGATGTTGTCTTCCCAACTTTTTCTCGGACGTCCTCGCCTTCGCTTGCCTTGTACTGTGCCCGTAGACGCAAGTCTATTTGACCTCGAGACTTGGCCAAACCAAACCAGCGTTCGCCATCAGATTTATGTCAAGAAGTCGTCCTATAATCCCACTTGCATTCTTGATTCTACATCGCACTTCATCATTTGCGATACGGTCTTTGTATGTGATATTTATGAGTCTTCTAAAACATCTCATCTCATCTCCTAAAACATCACATCTCCTAAAACATCTCATTTCATCTAAATCATCTCATCTCATCTTCTGAAACATAATCTCATCTTCTAAAATATTATCTCTATTAAGTTAAAGAATGAAATTGTTCTTTTTTATTCTACTGATTCCTATTAACGTTTGCTTATAAATAAAATAAACTTGGTTGGATAATCTCGTTATTAATTTAACTATGTGTTGTGTGGTTGGTTACCTGAGAGGCCAATACGCACTAACCATCCATGTAGTAAAAGGAAGGAAGTCCTACCTGGAGACAAGCAAATCGATAGAAAAAGCAACTTAACTAGATAAGAGCAAGTCATCATCTACAGACTGAGAACTAGGCATAACAGACTCAAGGGTCTTTACAACAAAATGAGCATTAGGACAGACGACAGGTGCCCATGTGGGGAGCATATCATGACTGTGTCCCATCCTGCAAAGCTGCACGCTCACCCAGGAAAAGAGAGAACAATACTGGCATCGTGAGACAGATATGAGACAAAAGCTGAATGGAGACGAAACAGCCTTACAAACAACGGTGTCCTTTGTAAGAGAAACCGGAATCTTGATCTAAGGATAAACGAAGAAGAAGAAGAAGATAGAAAAAGCACAGATTTACAATAAAGCCGACTGCTCGTCATACCAGGAGGTAACGAGCAGATGGAAGGTGTCCTACACGAACGTCCGTATCTACCCACCGGCAATGACATGCGCTGAGCTGACCGCTAAATCCCCGGAACCAATCCCGGATACGGAAACGAAGATTTGACAAGATGGCTGCGTCCACCTCTCCCGGCGTTTGTTTTGATCTCGGTCGTTTCTAAGCCTCCGATCGGATTATAATACTCTTATGATTTGCTGGATTACATTTCTGTTGACGTGTTTTTGTGTATTAATCTGGGGTATTCTGACCATCACATCGTATCTGGATGTGGGTCTCTAAGATTGGTAAGCTTAAATCGAGTCAAAGATGGCCTCGGTCAGACGAATATCGCTCAGCCTTAGATGTGGGAGGTGTTCCTCTTGAATGCACGTCAGATGATCAAGAAACACGATACTCAAAGACCTTTATCCTCAGTATGATGATGCTTTCCTCTTGTCCCCCTACCAGAAACTCTAAGCAACCTCTCATCTTGTCCCCCTACCAGAAGCTCTAAGCAACCTCTCATCTTGTCCCCCTACCAGAAGCTCTAAGCAACCTCTCATCTTGTCCCCCTACCAGAAGCTCTAAGCAACCTCTCTTCTTGTCCCCCTGCCAGTAGCTCTAAGCAACCTCTCACCTTGTCCCCCTACCAGAAGCTCTAAGCAACCTCTCATCTTGTCCCCCTACCAGAAGCTCTAAGCAACCTCTCTTCTTGTCCCCCTGCCAGTAGCTCTAAGCAACCTCTCCTCTTGCCCCCACTGCCAGTAGTTCTAAGCAACCTCTCCTCCTGTCCCCCTACAAAAAGCTCTAAGCAACCTCTCTTCTTGTCCCCCTGCCAGTAGTTCTAAGCAACCTCTCCTCCTGTCCCCCTACAAAAAGCTCTAAGCAACCTCTCCTCTTGTCCCCCTACAAAAAGCTCTAAGCAACCTCTCCTCTTGTCCCCCTACAAAACGCTCTAAGCAACCTCTCCTCTTGTCGTCCTGCCAGTAGCTCTAAGCAACCTCTCCTCTTGTCCCCCTACAAAAAGCTCTAAGCAACCTCTCCTCTTGTCCCCCTACAAAAAGCTCTAAGCAACCTTTCCTCTTGTCCGCCTACAAAAAGCTCTAAGCAACCTCTCCTCTTGTCCCCCTACAAAAAGCTCTAAGCAACCTTTCCTCTTGTCCCTCTACAATAAGCTCTAAGCAACTTCTCCTCTTGTCCCCCTACCAGTAGCTCTAAGCAATCTCTCCTCTTGTCCCCCTGCCAGTAGCTCTAAGCAACCTATCCTCTTATCCTCCTGCCAGTAGCTCTAAGCAACCTCTCCTCTTGTTCCTCTACCAGTAGCTCTAAGCAACCTCCCCTCTTGTCCCCTGCCAGCAGCTCACCAGAAGCTCTAAGCAACCTCTCCTCTTGTCCCCCTTCCAGTAGCTCACCATTAGCTCTAAGCAATCTCCCCTTTTGTCTCCCTACCAGAAGCTCTAAGCAACCTCTCCTCTTGTCCCCCTGCCAGCAGCTCACCAGTAGCTCTAAGCAATCTCCCCTCTTGTTCCCATACGAGAAGATCTAAGCAACCTCTCCTCTCTACTACATAATCAATCCTGGGAGAAATACGACATTCCAGAAGAGTACAACATTCAGATTCCCGAGAGAAGGGGCTCGGTAACCGAAGAAGACCGACACGGACATCTGTGTGACACACAGAAGACGGAGTACTCCTTACAAACTCCCTCCTCTCGGCTCCTGTCCCACGGCAGGGGAGTATTCTGGCCTCCTCCCCCTGGAGGAGCCTGAAGGGATCAGGGTTGTCACATCTACCACTCAAACGAAACACGGCAACTCTTTCATTTCCCCCTTAAGTGCATCATCCGCCTCTATCGAAAAGTACCAGCGGCTCCCCACCCTGCCCCACACCCCGATACAAAGGGCTCAATGAAGGTCGCAATATGGACTGTACTGACACTAAACAGGGCTGCCTTTGTTACATCGCTGGCCAGAGCAATTGATCAATTCAGAATGTCTCTAAAGCATGATTTTAGGGCCAATGCCAACAATAGATTGAGCACGCATGTCGGCTGCACTCTGGAAATGGAGCGGTCTTTGTCATGACCCCCAATAAGAGATAGTTTAATATCATGGCACGCTATTTCGGACACGTCTATAACATAAACATGCGACATCTCCCAACAATAACCGCCTATGCTACTACAGACGAGGCTAAACCCCAGGCATAGGACCTTTTCTACCATGATCTGGTCAATGCCCCAGTCACGGCTACTCTTCATGATGAAATTAATCCTACTGTAGCATTTCAATGCAGTTTTAGGTTCCTACTGTAGCATTTCAATGTAGATTTAGGCTCCTACTGTAGCATTTCAATGCAGTATTAGGCTCCTACTGTAGCATTTCAATATAGTATTAGGCTCCTACTGTAGCATTTCAAAGCAGTTTTAGGCTCCTACTGTAGCATTTCAATGCAGTTTTAGGCTCCTACTGTTGCATTTCAATGCAGTTTTAGGCTCCTACTGTAGTGGTCACTAATCGATCCTGGGCTCGATCGGCAGTGTAAATGAAATGCCTTGTTCTGAGCCTCCGTACCAAACTTTAACGCGTCTTCGATCGTCCCTCGTGCGTTGCATACATGAACTTAAAGCCCGCCCTTGACTCGGTTGATCAGTTGGCTGTATGGAAAGCCTTCCAGAGAATAAGCACTCCGACTCCCCTGTTAAACCTGATCAATGGGCTATACAAGGACACCGGGGCCAGAATTCAACTGAGTAGCTCTCTCTTGGACAGATATCCCTACTGAGTGGCTCTCTCTGGGACAGATTTCCCAACTGAGTAGCTCTCTCTGGTCACAGATGTAGCCGACGAACGCAACGGGCGTCAGACGCTCATGTGAACTCACTATAGGAGACATTGCTGCCAGGAACGTAGTGTTAGAAACTTGGTTGTATAAATCTACATCTTGTTTTTTTGTGGTGCGGGTGGGCCGGTTCCCTTCCTCGCTGTCTTTCCTTTCCTAACAGCAAGCCAGGTATACATTTACAGTTGGATCGACTAAAGCGTGGCGGTAACAGGGATTAAACCACGTTCATTATCCGTGAAAAGCGAGTGTTATTATTATAATAATGTTCACGTAGGCGTCAAAAGCCCTCTGCGTCGATCGACCACTACCATGTCCGACTGTTAAGGCTGTGTTCATGCGTAGCTGTCGACCTAAACCCCTACAGACTCCCCAGGTGGAGCCGAGTACTTCGCGGGCTTGGGATGAGGCCCGCGAGGAGTGTTTTAAACCAATGTTTGTGTCAGGCTTTCCGTGTCTGTCCGTGTCAAACTCTTGTATTTTCCGCGTCCCGCTGCCGAGTTCTCTAGATTGTGTCCACCTTTTGGTCATCGTCACCCTTCCTGTGCTGAGAATAGAGGTTGGGAGAGGTATTGTGTAACCTCCTATAGAGGGAGGGGCGGACAGGAGGAGGGCAGAGCAATCAGGTCCTGGAGTAGTGATAACCTGGACCGAACTCTGATGTGCAGCCAAGCGGAACGCCGAACATGGACTACGGTTCAAGCCAGGCATGAAATGCAGCGAAATGCAGCATAGCAAATAGGAGAACCGATCGAAAGCACATCAATTCCACAGAACAAAGTTCCTGATACCACCTGATGAAGAAGTTGTAAATTATAATCCGAACAGGAACCATCAAACATCAGGAAACTCAACAAACACTAGAGAGAGTCGAGAGCGCAGCTATTCAGTCGCGGCCATCTTACTTTCTAGATCACCGTGTTCTAACACCGGACTGATCAGACACACAGAGTGGCACCCAGAGTAACAAGATTAGAAACTACGGAAACCATCCAGGCATATTGTAAACAATAACTGACGAAGGTTGCGCGTTTGCCTAGCAACTTCATCACGTTAAAATATTTCTATCGAAACCAGCAAAGTAATTGCTTAAACACAGACTTCCAGTAACCTGTGCAGCTATAGTGCTGAACTAATGTTTCACATGCAGTGAAAAGGACAATCAATTCTGCTGACTCAACCACCCATTACTTGATGCATGACATGCGAGTGAATACCAGTCTCCCTTGTGTCTCCAGAAAAATAATCTATCTTTGTCTGCATATCGCAATATTTGCTATTTGTTTGATAATAAATGATGTCTTGATCAACCATGCATGAAAACTGCTCAACGGAATGTATTGCGATTCTAAAATATTGATAATTTGCCAGGAAGTTACTTTTCTGGACAAACGGGTATTGATAATATTGCAAACATAATCGATTTTTCAGCGTCAGGAACGACTTTTACATCCAAAAGATCAACTTCTTGTTGTTCTTATTCTTCTTTCGTTCTCAATCTCCTGCTACCAAGCCCTGAACGTTCTCAATCTCCCGCTACCAAGCCCTGAACGTTCTCAATCTCACGCTACCAAGCCCTGAACGTTCTCAATCTCCCGCTACCAAGCCCTGAACGTTCTCAATCTCCCGCTACCAAGCCCTGAACGTTCTCAATCTCCCGCTACCAAGCCCTGAACGTTCTCAATCTCCCGCTACCAAGCCCTGAACGTTCTCAATCTTCCGCTACCAAGCCCTGAACGTCCTCAATCTCCCGCTACCAAACCCTGAAAATGGGTTTGCAAGTAGCAGGATGTTGTCTGGAGAACGGATTGTGCTGTGTTGTAGTTTACAGCGTGACTGCGATATTTGCACCTTTCTTCTTCTTCCTCGTTCGTCTTCAGACCTCAACTTCAATGACTCTAACGAAGGCAGTAGTCGACTCAAGGCTCTGTACGCTTCCGTACAGCTTCTCGTGCAAGGACACTGGCTGTTGCCAAATGCTACTTGTTTTGTCGGTATACAGTGGACAGGACTGCAAAATATGGTCTGCCATCATGGGGGCTGTACCGCAGGCACAAAGGTCTGTAGTGCCAATCTTGAACTTGTTGTGCAGATGGCATCTAAGTCTGCTGTGACCTGTGCGTAGCCTAGAGAGTTGATAGTAGGCATCGTTTTTCATGTGGCCAGGGTGGTCTTTTTTCTGTACGTTGCCCAAATGAATGCTTTTGTCTCATTGTATGTGATTTCTGTATCACTCTGCTGCAGCATTCCTCCCTCTTTGGAAAGTCTGTCTGCCTCCTCGTTGCCTGAAATGTAGTCCAGAGAATGGAATGCGTTGTATCCTAGTTTACCGGTTGGCTGCGATATTTACACCTTTCTGTCCAACATATCCAACTTCAGCAAGCATTTTTTGAGAACCGGGTTAGCATTCCCTCTTCGATCCCTTCTCATTAGACAGTCTGCCCTGCTGCAGCCTGTTATCCAGGATCACCGCGTCGAGGTGTAGAAGGGTCTTGGCAGATCTGGTTCGCTGGACCTGACGCTAGCAGTCAGCTATGGGTCACTGACCACTGCAGCTCATGGGCTGCTCAGCATCTTGATCCCGCATTTTGAATTTGAAGAAGTATCCCATATAAGGACAAGTTATTTGTGGATCCGTTTTGAATTGGTAAATTTATAATTCTCGCTACGAAAGTCGTTCAAGTCAAACCGGTCCTTTTTTTTTGAAAGGAACATTTTTGTGGGATTTTCATGAGGCTCTTATGTCATAAAAAATGTCTTCATGTGACTCTTATATCATAATAAATGTCTTCATGTGACTCTTGTGTCATAATAAATGTCCTCATGTGACTCTTATGTCATAATAAATGTCTTCATGTGACTCTTATGTCATAATAAATGTCTTCATGTGACTCTTATGTCATAATAAATGGCTCTTGTGTAATAATAAGTGTCTTTCTTTGACTCTCTTAGGTCATAGTAAATGTCTTCATTTGGCTCATAGGTCATAGTAAATATCTTCATGTGGCTTTTAGGTCATAGTAAACGTATTCATGTTTATCTTAGGTCATCATAAATGTCTTCATGTGACTCTAAGGTTCTCATAAATGTCTTCATGTGGCCCATTGATCATCATAAAAGTAAAGTCTTGGCTCTGTAAACTCATTTGGCTAAGGTCAATATACAAATCTTCATGTGTCTCTTATGTTTTAGTAAATGCCTTCATTTGTCCCTTAGGTCATCATTAATGTCTTTTTTGTGTGGCTTATTAGGTCATAGTAAATGTCTTCATGCGTCTCTTAGGTCATAAACAATGTCTTTTTTGTGGCTCTTAGGTAATCGTATTTTGTCCACGTGTATCCGTTAGATCATAAGCAGTATCTCTATTTATCTATTTTGTCAATGACGGTGTTTTCACGTAGGTCTTAGGTCAAAGAATTGGTCTTCTTGTGACTCAGATGACGTCGTAAATGTCTTCGTGGGGCTCTTAGGTCATCGAAAGTGTCTTCATATGACATTTAGGTCATTGCCCATTTGTACACGGTGATTTTAGGTCATCAATTATGCGTGTGTATGTGTGTGTGTGTATATATATATATATATATATATATATATATATATATATATATATATATATATATATATATATATATATTATCTCTTATTACTTTTACCACCTCTCTTACCCTCTCTTACTTTATCTGATCCTCTCTTTCTATCACTCTTTTTCTCTTGTTCTCTCTTATGCAATCACTTTATCCCCGTTTCTATTGCTCTTAAATATCCCCGTTTCTATTGCTCTTAAATATCCCCCTTTCTTCTTCTCTCTCTTTATCTCTCCATCCCATTCTTATTCTGTTCTATTCCCTCAGTCTCTCTTTCTCTACTTTCCTCCGTTCTCTTTCTGTTAATTTTTCTCCCCCTCTCGCTCTCTCTCTTTCTCTTCTTTCCTTCATGTTTTATTCCCCCCCCCCCCCCCCCCCCCCGCTTCCCCTTCATGCACATCTCTCCTCATTAGCTCTTTACGACATACCCAGGAAGAAAAGAAATGAAACATCGCTTAACGAATATTTAATCAGATTATCTAAACTCGCCAAACGGAAAAGTATATTTTCTAATGTACATGCATTATTACACATTGCTCGCTGACCCTTCTGGAATTAATAATTGAAAATGTTTTATTGCTCTGCATTTTCTTCGGTTTGTTTCGCCTGAGTTAGACGTCATTTGGAAAGGTCGATGCGCCTCAAAGTGTCGAGCGTGATGGTCCGTGACAGTTTAAAACGAGGTCCATAGCTGTTTAAAAGATGGACTGACTTGTCAATAGATAGCCCACATCTGACAAAAGATGGCGCTCGTCTGGTTAAATTCTGGTTCTTAACTCTCCAAAACGTGGCCCACAACCACCTAGAAGTGGTTCCCGATCGTCTAAACGCGGTTTGTGCACTTTCAAAAGGTAATCCATCATCATCATGTACCATGTCCTTTATAGAACACAGTCTATCTGTAAGAAACTCTTTCTCTTGACAAAACTCCAGCCTCCGCCATAATACACAGGTGTTCCTGGATATCTTGGTGCGATCGTCTTCTCGGTCTACTTCTGCCTCAATTCCCTGGTACCACATCTTCCATCACCGTTTTCTCATGACCGTTGAGTCTCTTGATGTGACCTTACCGAAGGTCTATGTTTGTCTCTTTCTCCGTCCAGGGTATTGTGAGGATTTTTCTGTAACATTTTGACTCGAGAGAGTCTGATTCTTTGTCTAGAAGTTTTGGTAATTGTCCATGATTCGAATCCAAAGGATGCCACAGGAATAACACCGGCTCTCAAGACCTTCACTGTTGTCGTTGTGGTGGTGCTCTGCATAATTTCTTCAGGCTTTTCAGCCTCTGTGTTGCCATGGCTTGTCTTCTTATGATTTCAATTGTGTAATTTTTGTCCAATCTGAAACCCAGATATTCAAAATCTGTGACCGGGTCTATTTCCTCACCACCCACTATAAATTTATGTTGACATCGTGTTTTGTCGAGGTCATTATCTTTGTTTTGTTTATGTTTGTAAACAGGTTTTGATCTTTACTGTGTCCATTTGCGCTTGATAGTAGATGCTCTAGCCCTACCGCACTTCTTGATAGTATCACTGTGTCGTCAACGTATCGTAACTCTGGAATCTCGTAACCGCCAATCATAAATGTATTAGGTAGCCCATGACTGTTAAAAAGAATGGTCTGCGATTGTCAAAATTTTGATCAGTGACTCTAAAATACGGTATATAGCTGTCTTTAAGGTACCTGTTGATTAAGAGAAGGTTTAGATAGGTCTAACAGTGGCAAAGAAGATAACGTCTAATTGGTGGCTGGTAGCATGAAAAGCAGCTGTAAATGGACACCTGACTTACGGTTAGGGAAGGAAAAGGCAGCGAGGGGAGGAACTGACCACCCCAGCTCACAAGTTGAGTCTTAGTATAGTGAAATTTCTAACACCTCATTCCCGACCAGCGATTAAATCTGCTGTAGGACTTCCTTTACTTTACTCTCTTACTGTTTGGAAGGTGGTGTGCAGCCGTCCAAAAGGCAGGGTGCGACTGATCAAGAGATGATCCACATCTTTCTAAAAGGTTGTCCGTAGCTGTTTAACAAATGATCTGCGACTGCCAAAAAAGTGTGTGCCCATATATATATATATATATATCATCATCATCATCATCATCAGTCCAGTAACATGAAAGGTCATTGTGGCACCAATACTGCAGATTGTTGGACCAGTTCCCGCCCCTGCACTCGGTTTTGTGTCAGGATATTTGTTCGTGGTCTAGAAACGAAATGCTGAGCATTCGACGCAGACATATCATCTCCATTTCACAAATTCTTCGTTCTATAACCGCTGTCAGAGTCCAAGTTTCGCAAGCATAAATGTACATATAAGTGACAAGTGCATACGTTAAACTCAACTTAGATTTCAGGTTCATTCTTTTGTCCCTCCATATCGGCCTCAGTTTGGTCAGAGTTGCCATGGTTACAGCTATTTTTGCCTGAATTTCATTTTATCGTCGTTACTTTGTTGAGCATTGCGGTAAATGGTAATCATATTAAAGAAGTAAAGTAAAGGTAAAGGCCTCCGTCTATCGCAGATGATGGTAACATAATTTATTTTCTAGCCTTTTTTTAAAGTAAAGATTGACTGCGCTACTTTTTACCCTCACTCTCTCGTCCCGAGCCGCACAATCCCAGTGGCAAGTCAAGGACAAGACGACTAGGGGGCGACTACGAGATGCAGGGGACTCTGCATCAAGCACCTGTGAAAAAGACGGCAGAGTCCGGAGTCAAACCCACACCACCTGATCACGAGGCCGACGCTTAACCACTTCGCCTCGGAATCCACAATGATATTAATAATAATCAAAACATAATACTTATCTTCTTCTTCTTCTTTTTCTTCTTCTTTCGTTCTCAAACTCGAGCTACCAATCCCTGAAATATGCGTTGAAAGTAGTAGGATCTTGTTCTGAGAACGGAATGCGTTGTGTCGTAGTTTACAGCTTGACTGCGATATTTGCCTCTTTCGATCCGACTCTTTCGAGCAGACATTTTTGGGTACCCAGTTAGTCTTCCCTCTTCGATCCCTTTTCCTTAGCCAGTCTCCTTTGTTGTAGTCTGTTGTCTAGGAACACCACGGGGATATCTGGGACGCTGATGCTAGCGGCCAGCTTTGGTGCATTGACCGTTACATCTCAGGCACTGCTCCATATAATACTAATAATACTTGTAATAACAATTTGTAAACAACATTATTGTTATAATTACTATTATTAGTGTTATTTTATTAGTATACATTTTAAAAGTATTATACCAGTTTTAATAGCTAGTTATTTTTTTTATTTGAGTTCAATTTACTTTGAAATGGTATTTTTTATTTGAATGGATTGTGTATAAGGAGTTTAGTGTTTGATTTTACCATCAGTTATGTATTATATGCTTGTTTTGTCCACCGATTAAGTGCGCCGTGTGTTTTAACCGTCCAGGGAAGACGACCATGTATTTTAACCGTCCCTGAAGCGGTTTGTGTATTTAAACCGTCAATGGAGTAGACCATGTGTTTTAGGCGTCCATGAAGAGGACCGTGTGTTTTAACCGTCCATGAAGAGGACCGTGAGTTTTAACCGTCCATGAAGTAGACCATGTGTTTTAACCGTCCATAAGTGGGCCGTGTGTTTTAACCGTCCATAAGTGGGGGGGGGGGGGGGCGTGTTTTAAGCGTACATGAAGTTCAACGTGTGTTTTAACCATCCATTAAGTGAACCGTGTGTTTTAACCGTCTATGAATTAAGCCGTGTGTTTTAATCGTTCACGTGGTTTAACCGTTTGTCAGGGAAGAAAATCCAGATCTAAAGAGAGATGCATCACTCTTATTTCATAAAATTAGCCGAGATCTAATAAAACAAAAACGCCAAGCACTGTTCCAATTGAATCACATTTGCATAGCGGACACATGACTTTTAAAAGAGGAATTAAATAGCCATTGAATTCTTGATAATCAACTACACAGAATGAATCAACGCTATGATCAAAGCAAATGGGCAGGTTCTTGAAATAGTGAACCGTTTTCAATATATGGTCTATCAATTCAATAAACTGAGGATAGGTGGCACTGGCGAATGCACCTGTGGTACAGAGAAAATGACCGCTGAACATCTGCTGCAAAATTGCCCGACATACGAGGACCAGAGAAAGCACATGTGGTCATCACCAGTGCCAAAACTAGACTAGCTATATGGCAGTGTCTACAGCCTCAGGAGGACAGCTGCTTTCTTTGAACAAATTCAAGTTGACGTCTGACAGCGTACGAAGAAGAAGAAGAAGAAATATATGGTCTCAATAATCAGTGATGATGAATAAAAACCGACTCTCCCTCGCTATAAAGATCAGACTAATACGCTTACTGGTTCTTTCGATATTCCTCCACACCTGAGAAACATAGACTATTACAGCACACCTATAGAGAAGAATTCAGGCCATGGAAATGAGATGTTTTAGAAGACTCATTAATACCACCTACAAAATATAATTTATTGTCATTAATTAATTAAGAACTACAAATACAATATCCTACGAATATGCTTAATACAACTTGTGCAACATACAACATGTGGATTAGTACATCAAAGATAGAAACTATAAAACCAGCAGATAACCAGACCCTACGGTATTTGTCATTATAGTACTGTGTACAGGTGTGGAGTCCTTATCATAGAGGGGATATAAACATGCTGGAAAGAATACAACAAAGAGCAAAAGCTGATAGGGGGATTCCAGAATTACGGTTATGAGGACAGACTCAGAAAACCGGCCTACAGTGTCTAGAAGAGAGAAGAATTCGTTGTAACAATACATATTTATAAGATGATCCGAGGAATGGATAAATTAGACTATAATATAGCTTTTATAATATAGCCATCCACAAGAACAAGAGGGCATAGCTACACATTAACTAAAGAAAGTTCCAGATTAGATATTAGGAAATATTTCTTTAGTCAGAGAGTGGTGAATGCTTGGAATGCATTGCCAGGGGAGGTAGTGGAGGCAGGAACAGTTAATGCATTTAAGAATAAATTGGATGCGCATAGCTTTTATAGCAGGGTGATGTAAATGAAACTGGTTGTATACAGACTCTGCAGAGTCTTCTAAACCAATATAAAGACGTTAAGTTAAGTTAAAGACATAATCACAAATGATGAAGTACGACGTATAATCGAGAATGCAAGTGGACTGTACGACGACCCTGTCACAATGATCAAAAGGCGAAAGCTGACTTGGTATGGCCACGTCTCGAGGTCCAATGGACTGGCAAATACCATACAACAGGGCACAGTATAGGGCAAGCGAAGGCGAAGACGTACTATAAAACGATGGGAAGACAACATCCATGAATAGGCTAACCTTCGACTCGAGGAGCCACAAAAAGCAATCACAGACAGAGATGGGTGGCGCAGATGTGTGGAGGTGTCATTAGGGGTGCCCCAACGATCTCAAGAGGTCACGGGATGAGCTTAACTGAACTGGACTGAAGTCTTGACGGGCATGGTGCTGATTGTCAAAGCTTTGAGAACCGCTGCTGTATAACATGTCCCATTACCAGCGGTGATGAGCTTTCAAAGGAATAGCCAGCAGGGACGAAGCTAGGAAATAAAAGGATTGATAGGCTGGTAATGATACGATACGTTATATCAATCTTCATTAGCTGGCAGCCAGAAGCAATGGGAGGTCGTTGTGTTTACGTGGCTAGTCTGGTATATACACGGTACGCTTAGTGTTAGTTATATGGTAAGAGATACGTTTGTGTGTGTTTGAATGTGTACACTGAGATTTATGTTGAATACATTCAACTCTTGACGTGGTTTCTACGTGGCAGGTTACAGCTGCTCTTTTTAATTCCCAATATGTACTTGCGAAGGTGGACAGGTAATTTCATGGATTTAGTATAATGCGAGGTACTACATCCTATTTTCAGGTAGCACAATGCAAACATGAAGTGTAGTCTTGGTCAGTGCGTTTCACCTGGCTTTAATGTTACTCTTCTCTGCAAGTCTACTGAGATATAACAGAACCATCATCATGGTGCCATTAGTGGAAGAATGTAATCAATTGCCTCCGTGCCCACCTATACTTATATCTTGCTTGACATTCATTCGTTCCATATTGTTGTATCCAAATGATCATGTCATTTTATATATTTTTTTCTTTCATTCTTCTGCTTCTCTTCCACTCAATATTTTCCATTGTGACAAGATTTTTTTTAGGTAAAAGTAAGTCGTAGCATTCGGTTAAAGAAGACGATGTATGGTTCTAGCAACTAATTTATATAATACAATGTAGAGTAAGAAAGAAAACAGTGAACAGTAACAGAGATATCCTACATCTTCTATGGTTTGCCTTTCGGACTCTCATTTGGCTATTAGTAGGAAGTTTGTTTGGGGGTTTCTTTCTTGCTGCTTGGTATGCCAGCCGAAGGTTCGGCTCTTCAGTTTCCAGCCTTCACGCTTTTCCTCATTGACATTTAGCTTATCCGTTTAGCTTATCCATTTAGCTTATCCCTTTAGCTTACCCATTTAGCTTACCCATTTAGCTTATCGATTTAGCTTTTCGATTTAACTTATCCGTTTAAATTATCCATTTAACTTATCCGTTTAGCTTATCCGTTTAGCTTATCCATTTAGCTTATATTTCTGATCTCTGCTCTTGGCTGGTATTACGGCAATTGGCGGAACATTTACTTAGGATCTAAGAACCAAGTAAGTTCAAACAAGTTAGAAGCCATGCATAATTCTGGATATACGCGATAAGGGAAATTATGCGAATAAATAGGCCACTGTTCCTAGAATGTGAGGCACACAGCGACGTGCCTAGGTGCCGTCACGACCTGGCACGTGATACTCAACACGCGGTATTTGTCACGCTCTGTGATACACTGTTTAAACTTGCAACTAAGATACACTAGGTGGATTTATAGGGCCCAGATAATTAAGAACTACAGATACAAGATCATACGAATATGCTTAATACAACTTGTGCGAGATACAATATGGACATTAATACATCAAATCAAAGACAGAAACAATAAAAATAGCAGATCACCAGACGCTACACATATCAACGACAACAGACTGAAACAGATTCGAGAGTTCTAGTAACAGATGCGAGAGTTCTAGTAACAGATGCATTTTCACTAAGGACCGAATATTTGATAGAGAAATCGAAACCAGATGTCAAAAAGCAAGTTCAGTTACCATCTGTCACCACTACTCAAACATTGGAACATCAGCTTAGAAATTTAACGACTACTGATAACCACTATTTTCGTATCATCTTTGGGCTATCGGTGCCAAACCTGCCCTCTGTACATTCACAGGAAAAGAAAATTGAAACCTTTGAAGTGAGATGCTCGAGAAACGTCACCAGTGTAACCAGAAGTGACAGAATGAAAAATACCGAGATCAGAAAAATTGTGGAAACAACAACCTCCCAAGAATAGATGCATAGACAGCAGATGAAGGGGTTTGGTCATCTCAGAATGAAACCAGATTGGCTGTCATTAGCAACTGTAATAAATAGAAGATCGGGGGCTAGAGGCAAAGGAAGACTGTGAGGCAGATGGATAGACAACATCAAAGACATAAATGTTGTTTATTTATTTGTTGTTTAATGCCCACAATGAGTAAGTTTGCTCTTTTGTGCGCCCTGAAAAGGACGTCAAGTGACAGGTTGTAGTAGCTTTCCACGCATTACGAGCTTGCTGATGAAGAGGGATCACGTTCTTCCAGGGGGTTGTGCTATGCTTGGCTTTATCTGCGTGGCTTTCACTACTACGGGGATCACATCGACCCACATCTCGTCAGCCAGGCTGTCTTGAAAACATTACGTTTCCAGTGAACGCTACATGGAAGAGAGGTTGTGGTCTTGGTCAATGTATTGACCCTGACGCTAAGTCCTGGTCAGTATTTTGTGCTTGACCGAACTAGTGTCTCAGTTTCCCCAAATATATCCTATGCCAGCAAGGGCGCACAGCAGCCACAGCAACACATCTGACCCATGAGCGAGTCCTACATCTCCCCACTACCCTCCACGACATCAGTGGTAAGTAAATAAGTAAGTAAATAAATGAAGACCGCTTATTCATGCAGACACTGCGCAATGTGCAGGCTAATTTAAAGACATACTTTATATAGAACAAAAACAGTCTAAACATTACCGATTGTTCGAACCTAGTGTGGCATATGGGGTATATTCCAGGTTGGTTGGTTGGTTAATGATCCAGCAGCCAGTGGGCTCCTACCCTTTGATCCAATACCATAAAATAGTATCTGCAAGTGTCTGTTAGCTGTTGTTTAGCTCATAACTTAACTTAACTTAACTTCTTTATACTGGTTTAGAAGAATCTGCAGGATGGAGGAAAGATCTCTTTCCTAACACCGCCAAGTTCCTGGCACTCAAAATGATGACGCTCAACGGTTTCACAGGGATGTGTGCACAGCCAACAGCTTGGTGTATGTTCTGACTGGATTCTGTTCAACAGTTTCACAGGAACGTGTGCACAGTCGGCACCCTAGAGTATGTTCTGACTGGATTCTGTTTAAGTGACTTTAGTTGTATGTTTTGAGTACGACGTTGAAAAATGCTTCTTTCATCTATTTTCAGAAGGTTGATGTCTTTCGGATGGTCATATGTTTACATATTTATATCCCAGTATTTCTCATTACCCATCTATTCAATCAATCCTATTTGCTTGCATTCTTCAGTAGTTGTTTGACTTGATGTATATTATTGTTCTTGACTTGATCCCTTCTTAGTAAATCTGTAAGCCTTGTCATTTCCATTGCATACCTATTCTGACTTCATGGGATACGATAAGTTGGTTGGCATCTAGGAATAGTCCAGGAAACAGACGGACACAAAAAGTGATGTCCAAGTGACATTACAAATTAAGCTGCCCATTGGGACTTTTGCGAAATAGATGGACAGAGACCTGAATAAAGCATTTCATCCAACATGGACATCTAAGACAGAAGACATAAATGAGTTTAGCAACTTTCAGTTACCTGGCATCAGGCTTTCAAACGCACGGATTTTTAATGATGTCAACTTTTTCTTCTTCTTGTTTTTTCTTTCTCGATGAACTGATGCTATGCTTCAAGCCTGGTGGAGTCTACTGTGCGTTTCAGGTCTTCGCGGTCCACTGCAGCTTTACGAACTTTCCTTCCTTCCCTTCTGATTTGCCTGCATAAGTGGGGAAGTCTTGCATGATATGTTCTAGTGTTTAACTGCTCAGCAATCGTACGTGGCGGTGTCTCTAAGACCAATTCTGTGGAGGTATGGCCTTGATTCTGCATTATCCCGTTCTGAGTCTGAAGGTCTGTTTCTGCCCATATCTATCAAGTTTGTCTATGTTGTCCTTTTCTTGCTTATAGTATTATGCAAACGCTTTAAGAGTATCTTTGCTTCGTTACAGCTATGTGGATAAGTCTGTGTGTCGGCTCTTCTGGCGTTTGTAGCTCATCAGTCTTCTAGTTTTCAAGGATTCCGGCCCACTGTAGGACTAAATCAGGTTTTTTTGGACACCAACTTGAAGGTATATTTTATTTCATGCAAGTTTAGGGCTTGAGGTGCCTTGTAGTACGCTCCTGGAGTTGCATTTTGACTGCTAAGAATCTGAGTTGCTGCATGTATGGCTGCTGTTTCGGGTCTGAAATTAGTTTTCTCCTACTGGCACGGGGTGTTTTTTGTTGTTGTTCCCATTGGGTACTGCTATGTAGATTAGTTTTCTCCTGCTGGCACGGGATGTTTGTTGTTGTTGTTGCCATTGGGTACTGCTATGTAGATTAGTTTTCTCCTGCTGGCACAGGGTGTTTTTTCTTGTTGTTGCCATTGGCTACTGCTATGTAGATTAGTTTTCTCCTGCTGGCATGGAGTGTTTTTTGTTGTTGTTGCCATTGGGTACTGCTATGTAGATTCCTCACTGCCTTCCCTTTTTGCGCTCTCCATGTCACCATAAGAAGAATGCATGCCGATCGAGTCAAGTGTAACTCATTTGTTAGTCCCCTTAAAGGCGTCATCGGGGGTGATGGGCATTGCCCAAGGTGTGAATGTGGTATTGTCCTATGATGAAATTAGAACTGTACGAGTTGTGTTTATATGGCTCAATGTACAGGACCGACACTAACACAGCTCATGGTATGGTTTCAATGTCTTTCATTTCCGTAATGGAGGACTGTTATTTTTCATTGCACTCTGCCTGTGATTTGACATACAAATTCTGTCCGTACACCTGTCTATTCGTGCTATCAAAAGCTATTTGTTTGTCGAGGTGTCTTTGTTTCAATCGATTAATCAATGCCCGTCGCGCCTTTCATGCCATGCCATTGACAACCCTCCTTCAGCGATCTTGATTTTAAGCTGCTCGTTTTGTCTCTTTCCAGTTGAGGTAAAGAGACCGAAGTTTATTTTCACAGTATCATCAACTTCGCTTTCTCTTCCCCATTCCATGACGGGGTATGAATGGCCACGTGTGATGCTGCGCTCCGTAGAAGTGACCTATCTAACTCCATTTCCAACTTTTGATCTGTTGCTCCGCTGGTTGTTGGATTCGTTCCCCTAGATCTTCCTTCCTCACCATGACTTGCCAGCATATACCCATTTTTCTACGTAGACCGTGTCCTTGTTTACTGTTCTCATGCATTGTATCGCTAACTGAAGAGTTGTTGCCGTGAACGGTAGTTCTGGCCTTCATCCCTCAGATATAAATTATTGATTTCTGACCTTTCTATTGCGAAGAATAGACTTTTCATTTACATTAATACGGGCAGTATTAACCACCTCCATAGTAAAATACAGAGCTCTGAGATGCGCTGTGTGAGATGTGCAGCCGGAAAGACAATCCGTGAACGAATCAGCAACACCACCCTGAGGCAAGCAATGGGGACATGTCCAGTTAGTGCCGACATTGACTCTCAACAAATCAAGTTGTTTGGTCATTTAGTCCGAATGCATTATCGCCAGCCTGCAGCGAGAGCATACCATAGGTAGGTCTCCAGTCCACAAGCAAGGGGCAAGCATCGGTTTATCTACCTACCTACTTTCCTACCTACCTACCTACCTACCTACATACCTACCTACCTATCTATCTATCTATCTATCTATCTATCTATCTATCTATCTATCTATCTATCTATCTATCTATCTATCTATCTAGCTATCTATCTATCTATCTATCTTTCTGCAGTCAACCTGTCTGTCTGTCCATCTATCCATCTTTTCTTAATGACTGTCCCGCATTCTGTCAACCTGTCTGTCTGTCCATCTATCCATCTTTTCTTAATGGCTGTCCCGCATTTTGTCAACCTGTCTGTCTGTCCATCTACCCATCATTTCTTCATGGCTGTCCCGCATTCTTTCAACCTGTCTGTCTGTCCATCTATCAATCTTTTCTTAAGGGCTGTCCCGCATTCTGTCAACCTGTCTGTCTGTCCATCTATCTATCTTTTCTTAATTGCTGTCTCGCATTCTGTTAACCTGTCTGTCTGTCCATCTATCCATCTTTTCTTAATGGCTGTCCCGCATTCTGTCAACCTGTCTGTCTGTCCATCTATCAATCTTTTCTTAATGGCTGTCCCGCATTCTGTCAACCTGTCTGTCTGTCCATCTATCCATCTTTTCTTAATGGCTGTCCCGCATTCTGTCAACCTGTCTGTCTGTCCATCTATCCATCTTTTCTTAATGGCTGTCCCGCATTCTGTCAACCTGTCTGTCTGTCCATCTATCCATCTTTTCTTAATGGCTGTCCCGCATTCTGTCAACCTGTCTGTCTGTCCATCTATCCATCTTGTCTTAATGGCTGTCCCGCATTCTGTCAACCTGTCTGTCTGTATGTGCCTCAGCTCTTCTAATAATGTAAAAACAAATGAAAGAATGATCTCACGTCAAACATCAACAAAGATCACAACAAAAGCGCGAACTCCCAGATTTCAATCTTCGCTCTTGAGTTAAGCTAGATTCGCCTCTAGCAAGTACGTCTGTAATACTCACGAAGACAGACTCGATCCAATACCCATTTTTTTGCGGCGCGATAATTAAAAGGGGCAGTATTACTTCTAGCGTTCAAGCTACCAAAGAGAATGTGTTCTCTTACATTTTTCTGACGTACTCTCATACTCAATAGCTTGGATCATGTTTTGCTAAACCTGGTGATATAAATTAGAAAACGGCTAATATTAACTGACATGCATATAACCAGATAGATAGATAGCTAGATAGATAGATAGATAGATAGAAAGATAGATAGATAGATAGATAGATAGATAGATAGATAGATAGATAGATAGATAGATAGATAGATAGATAGATAGATAGATAAATAGATAGATAGATAGATAGATAGATATGCATACATATAGATAGGTAAACTGTATAGAATAAAGAGCCTATACAAAACACATAAATAACTGTTACTCCAGAATCTGATCCTTTATTCCAAAATAAGAATACGTTCAAATCTACACGATGGATTAACCTTCCCGACTTAATAGCAGCGTTTCGTTGCAATAGATACAAACAAGATGAACTGACGGTAGTAAAGAAAAACTGCAGAATAGTAAACAAGAATGGAAACGCAGATGAACCACGAAAGTAGAATGTGGATATCCAAGGCGTTTAATAAAATAAGTGAATATTAGATTGGAGATTTCATGTCTTTACTCACGGTAGTCCCTATGCGAACCAGGGGGCATTTTCTCTAGAAGACGATTTACTCAGCACTGAATATAAGAGACGACCAGCTGTGTGACATGGCATAACACCGGCCATGGTTAGGTGGTTTGTTAAGAGCAGTGTAGATGTCGCTTAACAGGCTGCGAGTCTACTTTGCTCTAGTATTTGAGTATGTTAAGATGGACTCACACATCGGTCAACTACCCTCGCGGCACTTGTCCCAACGAAGCGGAGTAATAAGCTGCTCGAGGCTAGCCCGATAAGCATGAAATCAACCAACTGGCTTCATCCAGCTCACGCCAGAGTTGGCCGTGCACAAGGTCATTCGCCCTTATAGAAGTACAGGTCGACTAAGAATTAAGACGTTCAGTTAAATGAAGCTTCCTTCTACTTGCACAGCTGAGCGCCTTTGAAAGTTCGTCCACTTTCCTGAGGTAAGTGTGCTTTGCCTGCAGTTGTACGACTGTATAGTTGTATAGTTACCATTACATCACATATCTACCTGCTGTGTTGTCGCTCTCGTGCCCTGTAACCAGATCGCCCCGTGTTGAAATTGAGCAGAAGGAATTGATCAGGCTGCATTCTGATTCCCATGTTATTTTCTGTTAGTACATATACGTTGTGAATATCGGTCTAGTGTGAGTTGTCCATGTGGCTGGCTACAATATTGTCTAAACCAGGAGACTACATTTACCACTAGTGTAGCAGTATATACATGGTTCGGCCTAGGCTTTCCGCAAACAGCTGTCTGAATCGATGACGCATGCTCCTGTGACTGTGTACAACGCATCCCTGTGTTCAACAATCATTGTTTTCGTGGAATACAACCATTTCCAGAGTAGGCATGTTAAGCGATGCCCAAAAACTGTTACACTTGAGTTTCGTGTATTATTTGTATGACTCACCTGTTCTGTTATAACTAACACTACTTTCACAGTGGTTGAGTGGGACGTGAAGACAGTCCAATAACATGCACTGTTGTTTGGGGTAAAGTGTCCTTGACTCCATTGTACTTGACCTTAACTTGTGAAAGTGAAAAGTGGTCAGATTACTTCCTCACTGCATTTCCTTTCTTAACTCTAGTCCACGTAGCAGTTGCCCACCGAAAGCGAAGATGGCACAGCGTCAGATGTTGTGACTGCACATTATTGTACAGTTCGATCAGAGCGTGGTAAACTTTACCGCGTGTAGGGCAATGTGGACAGTGTTGGTATACTGTCTTGTATGCTGTTCTTTCGTGCAGCTCGTTTCTGCTGCACCACAGCGATGACTCTCTTCTCAGTTATACGAGCACCGTGGGAGGTGACAGTGCGTCGTGCTGAGCGGAACGGTGCAAGCAACTCTCAAGAGGCGACATCAGTGAGACAACTGTTCAGGGATACGTTTAGAGAGTCTTTATATCAATTCTTCTGTTCTTTTGACGAGCGCTTGCGTGTCCTCATCTCACTGATATGAGAACAACATGCCCAATCTATGTACAACTACTAATCCGCGTTCAGATTTACAGAGGGGTGACTGGACCGTTTCAATAGTGGGAGTCTAATCCGATAGATTTACAGTGAAAGACGTTCAGCCGCATGGAAAGAGACCTACATTTACAACAATAGTGTCTCTTACTTAGTCACTCCGCTTCTACTTCTTGAGAGTAGATCTCCGTTTGTATGTACTTGCAATCAAGTGCACAGAAAAACTGGTGAATATTATATCGTGTCTTTGCATGATTGATGTGTCGCCTTCTTTAGGGTTTTCACTAAGGTTCCCCCTTGGGTAGAACTTTCATAAATTGTATAACTTGAACTACAATAGCGGTTAGCAGTCTGCTCTTTTCCATTCGAAACTGCTAAGAGTGTTTTTACGTGGACGTGTGTACACAGGACCACCAAGTTTATCGTCTATCTTCGATAGGACTAGGCGCCGATCTCACCTTCTAGACCAGGGAACGCTTGAAACTTGTGGGATTCAAACACATACTATTTAACGCTTCCGGTTTATGAGAGTCGAGAGAGCCTTATCTCTCAGCTGTAGCTAAATCTAAATCATATATCATCTAAATTATATTTATGTGGCGCTTGGTTCACGTAAATTATGTTCATCTGTCCTTTGGTTCACTGAAATTATGTTAATGCGTTTTCTGGTCTATCTAAATTAAGTTTATACAAACCCTGAGAACCCTATATTGTGTTCATGCGGACCATAGTCAATCGAAAGTATTTTCCCTCAGGCCTTGATTCCCCGAAATGATGATCTTCTAGCCATGTGTTTATCCTAATTATTCCTGAAGGTCAATGTTTATCAGGCTTGAAGGCCAAAGTTTGTTAGTTATGAACGTCAAAGTTTATTAGTCTTGAAGTATAAAATTTGTTAGTCTTAAAGGCCACAGTTGATCAATTATGAACGTCAAAGTTTATTAGTCTTGAAGTATAAAATTTGTTAGTCTTGAAGGTCAAAGTTTGTTAGTCGTGTTAGTTTGTTAGTTTATATTGGTCAGTGTTCGTAACGCATGATGATATCTTTACTAGCAGCATCAGTCTCCCTCCACTCCATCCAGTCTGTGGCCATCTTCTGACCGGTGCTACATCTATGATTATTTATTTCCTGCTTCTTCTTCTGCGTTCAGACTATTTGGTCATGCTAGATCTGTAGTCCCATCGACATGATGAAGTCCACAGTCCTCTCCAAATCCGAGTGGCAGTCCCACACCTTCAGCATCCCTTCGGCTTTATCTGACTAGAATTGACATCGTAGGTCTCTGCGTGCTGGGCAGTCCTGTAGAATGTGTTCGGGGGTCTGGACTCCGGTTCCACATGGATACTCACTTGCGTGTGATATCTTGAGCCCATCTAGGTGACCGAATATTCTGCAGTGTCCTGTTCTCATGCAAAAGGTGATGGTCTGGTGGTGTCTGTGGAGCTGAGAGGATTGATTCAGGTCCATTTCTCGTCAATGTCTTTATTACATTTTGAGTTTTACTGAACGTGTATGCTAGTTTACCCGCTTCTACGATTCATCACTAAATTGTCTTATGTTGGCTTCGTTTTTCTAGGCTTCATTTTTTGTTTGTTTGGCTTGGCGTGGCTTCGTTCGTTCTCAATCTCTCGCTACCAAACCCTGAAAGGGCTTAAGTAGCAGAATGTAGTCCAGAGAACGGAATGCGTTGTGTCGTAGTTTACCGGTTGGCTGCGATATTTGTATCTTTCGGTCCAACACACCCGACTTCAGCAATCATTTTTTGAGTACTGGGTTAACATTCCCTCTTCGATTCCTTCTCCTTAGTCAGTCTGGCTTGCAGCAACTTGTTATCCAGGATCCCCGTGTGGAGGTGTAGAAGGGTCTTGGCAGCTCTGGTTCGCTGACCCCGACGCTAGCAGTTTATCTGCTTGTCACTCACTACAACGGGGATCATGTTGATCCCTCACCTCGTTAGCCAGGCTGCTATGAACACAGACCGTTTCCAGAGAGGGCTACTAGGAAGCCGAGATGAGGGTCTTGCATAGTAAGATTTGCCTGACTCTGACTAACATCTCTGATCAGTATACTTTGCCTGACCAGACGTAATTCGTCCTTCCCCTCTAGGCTCCATACCATGTCGGTTGTGATGATAACTTCAGGGTCTTTTCGTAGGACGTGGCCGACCCAATTCCAGCGTTCACCATTTATGATTATGTGCATGCCTTATTGGATGCTCCAAGAGATGATGTTCTCTGTTGGTGATGGTGTTCGACCAGAGAATTCTGGTATTCCGTTTTAGAATGGTTGTGTGAAAATATGTCAGTTTAGACCTTTTCTTTATTACCATCCAATATCCAACGCTACACAGAGCCGCAGAAAGTACACAGCTATTGTGTTTTCTTAGTTTGGTGTTTGTGTTGTACCGCGAGAACCTCCAAACGTTGTTTTCTTCTTCTTCTTCTTCTTCTTCTTCTTCTTCTTCTTCTTCTTCTTCTTCTTCTTCTTCTTCATCATCTTTTAATTTTTCTCCTTCTTCTTCTTCTTCTTCTTCTTCTTCTTCTTCTTTTTCTTCTTTTTATTTCTTCTTTTCCTTCTTCATCTTCTTCTTCTTATTTTGCTTCTTCTCCTTCTTATTATTATTTTTCTTCTTTTTCTTCTTCTCCTTCATCATCTTCTTATTATTTTTCTACTTCTTCTTCTTCTTCTTCGATCGTTCTCTGTCTCACACTAACACGCCATGAAATGGACTTTGCAAATAGCAGGATGTTGTCTGAAGAACGGTATGCGATATTTGTAACTTTCGGTCCAACACATCCGACTTTAGAAGACATTTTTGCGTACCGGGTTAGCCTTCCCACTTCGATCCCTTTTCCTTAGCCAGTCTGCTCTGTTTTAGCCTGTTATCCAGGATCACCCCGTGGAGGCGTAGAAGGGTCTTGGGAGTTCTGGTTTGCTGGCCCTGACGCTAGCAGTGAGCCATGAGTGACTGACCACTGCAGCTCGTGCTCCACTCAGCATCTTGATCCCCAGACGTTGTTTAAGTTAGCACAGGCAATTTCGGCTTAGTTTGTTCGGCTTTTGGTGTCTTTACCTATTCAACAATTCTTGTCTAACGTATCTTCCTATGTATGTACATGTGGCTGCATATTTTAATTCTTCATTTACTATTTTAATTAGTTTTTCTTTAATTATATTTAGTATCAAAACTTTAATTTTTTTAATATTTAGTGTTCAGCCGCACTTATTGAGTACATGGTCAATATTTCCGGTATATCTTATTTGTTTTAGTGTTCAGCTTCACTTATTGAGTTAATGCAGCCAATATTTCCAGTATCTATCTCTTATTTGTTTTATTGTTCAGCCTCACTTATTGAGTATATGCAGTCAATATTTCCATTATCTCTCATTTGAGCTGATGCGAGTGTGCAAATATTATAATGTTTGACGTGGACATTAGTCATCCTTTGATTTTCGTATTTTTGGCTCAATATCTGTCTCCATTCTACTTCATTAATCTACCATTAAATCTGAACACCAAACAGGAAAGCCTGGCTCCGACCACGAGCAGTAGCGATTTCTATTGCAAATTTTTATGGGGTTGCTATCTAGATGCCGTATGAGTTGGGGAAGCTAAATACAGCAAAGATGGGAACAGGCCCACACCACGTCGCATAGGTTGCGGCGTAGTACATGAAAAGCTATCTTCATCTCTGACGGCAATTATTGCCAGGGAACTGAATATTCCATCACCGTTATCAACATGCACCATTTTGTGTAATCGTCTTTTACGATTCGATTATTTCCCCTGCACATACCAATTGTGTGATGTTGCCTTTTGGTCATCGAAATGGGCTTTACTTGGATTCGTGACGGTGGCTTGAGTTTGAGACCATCTTCACCCTTCCCAACCATCCCCAAACACCCCCGCTCTAAAACCCACCTTCCTTTCCCGATCATTCCTGGTCTGAACTGACGTCTGGTAACCTCAGATACGTTAGATGTCAACAAGTGCAGGAAGAAGAGAAGCGGGATGAGACCGAGGCTACCCAGCAAGCAACTGTTGTCCCAGACAACGGGCATTAAACTGTCACTACTACCCGATGGCCCGGATCAAAAGGGACATAACTACGATTTATGTATGAGGATCAAGTGGTTGTCTTCCCCGTTATTCATGTCCCTTTAGTTGGTACCCTGGTGGGACTCTTATCTGAATTTCATGCACACAAAAATTTTGGTTCGCTCTTAAGAGGAATGTTTGTTAGTCGTGGAGATTAAAGTATGTTAATGATGGAAATAAAAGTCTGTTATCCACGAAAATGAAAGTCTGTTTATCATGAAAATTTTGATCATGAAAGTCTGTTAGTCGTGAAAATGAAAGTCTGTTTGTGGTGAAAATGAAAGTCTGTTAGTCATGAAAAAGAAAGTCTGATGGTCGTGAAAATGGAAGTCTGCTATTCGTGAATTAGAAAATCTATTGATCATAAAAATGACAGTATGTCAGTGGTGAGAATGAATGTATATTAGTCATGAAAATGAAAGTATGTGTGCTGTGAAAATTATAGTATATTACTCGTTAACATGAAAGTCTGTTTACGTCTGTTTGGGGTGAAAATAAAAGTATGTTTGTGGTGAAAATAGAAGTCTTTTAGTTTTTATTGTCCATTTGTTGGTCTTGAAGGTCAAATTACATCCGTCTCGAAAGTAAAAGTATGTTAGTCTTCAAGATCAAAGTTTGTTTTAATGTAGGTCATAGATGTTTAGTTTAGAAAGTTTAGTTTAGTTTGTTAGTCTTAAATGTAAAAGTATGTTAGTTTAACCTAAATAAAATTGATAAAACATGCTGAGCAGCGAATGAGCTGCAGTGGTCAGCGACCCATAGCTGACTGCTAGCGTCAGGGCCAGCGAACCAGAGCTGCCAAGAACCTTCTACACCTCCACGCGGTGATCCTGGATAATAGGTTGCAGCAGGGCAGACTGGCTAAGGAGAAGGGATCGAAGAGGGAATGCTAACCCGGTACTTAAAAAATGCTTGCTGAAGTCGAATGTGTTCAACAGGAACGTGCAAATATCGCAATCAAGCTGTAAACTATGACACAACGCATTCCGTTTTCTGGACTACATTCTGCAACTTAAACCTTTTTCAGGGTTTGGTAGCAGGAGATTTAGAACGAACGAAGTCAAGCCAGCCAAGCCAAATAAAATTGCATGTTAGCATATACAACGGACTGTTTAATAGATCCAAATATAACTATCGGTTAGCGTCGATGTAAGCCACAACAAAATTCTCAATGTCCTTTCCAGGACGAAAGCAGAAGCAGAAGAGTAAGCATATCCAGAATTAAATAGATCCTTGATTTGCTATTATGAAAGTAAGTAAGTAAGTTGCCCATCGCAAGCGAAGATGGCGACATAATCAGACTGTCCTCGTGCTGAAGATGTAACTTCCGCTGAATTTGGATTATGGTGAGAAAGAAACTGCGCTGGACATCAATCTCACTCTCTCGTCCTGAGTTACCGGGAACCAGTGGCAAGACATACAATCAAGACGACTGGAAGTAGCTCAAGATGCAGACATTCAGGTTGTACAATCCGTGAGACCAGGGGTCGCTTAAAACTTGTCACCCGTTTCCTTGACGATTTGAGAGGCGAATGCCGTACTTCTCGACAGCTGCAGCTCCCACGCGTAGACTAGAAGACGCTGCTGCTGACCAGCGCCCACATCTGTAGGTCTGGGTGAGGGACCATTAACTCATGGCTGAGGCGAAAATCCGGTCGTGGCATGAAATGATAATTGACGCAATTTCCAAGTAGGTTGTGCACACCAACCAAGGACGGTGTGCAATCTGTAGTGACGTCCTATCCAACAACGTGTACTCTATAACACATGAAGAACAGATCGTGTTTTCTCCGAATTTCGAGGACAATTACATACACAGGCTTCAAGTGAATAGCGTAGGACCTGCTAGAAAATGATCGCCACACAACACTGCGCTCCATACATTAATTGGAACGAACAAACCACACGAAAATCGTAGACCATGAGATCAGCTGTTGCTTGGTCGATTATGACAGGCAATACGGCGACGTAAAGACCTGGTCAAACCCATTTTGCAACAATTTTTTTAAGTTGCTGTTTCCAATGCCCACAATGAATTGGTGTGGTGTTTTATGCGCCTTTGTAAAGAAGGTTTAGTATCGCGTTGCAGTAACTTTCCTTACATTCCGAGCATGCTAATGTAGGTTGAACGGAGTCCTCCAGGAGGTTTTGCTATGTTTGGCTTCATCTACGTGTCGCTTACTGCAACGGGGATCACGTCGAACCCGGACCTCGTTAACCAGACTGCCAAGAAAAACAGAGTGTTTCCAGTGATGTCTACAGGAAAGTCGAGCTGCGGATCTTGGCCAGTATATTTTGCCTGACCCAGACTAATATGTCTGACCTGTATGCTGTGCTGTACCTGACTAACATGTCTCACCTGTATGTTGTGCCTGACCCTGACTTACATGTCTGACCTGTATGTTGGGCCTGACCTTGACTAACATGTCTGACCTATTTGTTGTGCCTTACCCCGACTAACATGTATCACCTGTATATTGTGCTTGACCCCGACTTACATGTCTTGTCTCTATGTTGGGTCTGACCCTGACTAACGTGTCTGACCTGTTTGTTGTGCCTGACCCAGACTAACATGTCTGACTTGTATGTTGTGACTGACCCCGACTAACATGTCTGACCTGTAGGTTGGGCCTGATCCTGACTAACATGTCTGACCTGTATGTTGTGCCTGACCCCGACTAACATGTCTGACCTGTATGATGTGCCTGACCAGACGTTAGTCTTTCTCGCCACGCTTTTGTTGAAAAGATTTTATTTATACAAAGTTTTTGTTTTCTGTTTTGGGGACTACATGCAGTGCAATTTATTTCTATGTGTATTTCTTGGATGAAGTTGTGTTTTGGCGTTTTCATTAAAAAAAATATGGTTCTATCACAGATCGAGTAATTACTAATTTTTACTTTTATTTCTTCACTAATTTAATTACATGTTCGCAATTTTAAGACCTCCAATGAAGATGAGATCCATCCATCACGATGTGAACTGATCGTCTGGCTATGTTGTCAACAAACCAATATTTATAAATATCCGGTTACTTGCTTTTTACAATCACCGTTCTGTTGCCGCGTTTGGACAATCGTCTCTCACGTTCCAACAATGAACTCAGTGGCAAACACAGGCGACAGCTAGCAGGAAAACTTGCCGGGGATTCAATTGGAACGTAGTAGCGAGACTGAATAAAGAAAATATAAAGAAACTGGGGACAATGTGGGCTAGTGGTTAAGTGACACGGCTCACAACCAGAAGGTACTGGGTTCGATTCCCATCACAGCACCGGCCGTTACCCCGGGGAAGGAAACCCTTAGAAAATGCAGGAGGAAGCAGGCTCTTATATAAAATTAATTCTGAAGTCGGCTGCATTGGGCCAACAGGTGCAAAATAAAAACAACAGTGCAACGCAAACCGCCTTGGTGATTTGAGAAATAAGGTGAACTCAAAATTTAAAAAAATTTAAAACAAATTACATTAAAACAAGGAAACGTAGTTGCTCCGTAAAATCTTTTGAATTAACTATCCACAATCCGTCACAATTTGCATAAACAGGTCGTACTTTTAGAGGTTGTGTAAACAATTGAACCTTATCTAGGTTATGGGGAAGTTGAATACAATAGAAGGAATATAAGACCACACAAACGAACAACGCTCAGGTTAAGTTTAATGAAAGCTTCTAAAAATGACGAGACTATCATTATAATGTCTCTAACACTTCATCACCGACAGCAGTGTCTTATGCGGGTAATGTTACGAGTATTACCGGGATGTCTGTAGAGCCACACTGTATTTATGTGGGCGGGCCTATTTTATTACAAGGGAAGGATAATCCTGTAACAGACACTTCGGCCGGGAATAAAATGCTCATTGCTCTGTCTTCTTCTTCTTCTTCTTTTTATTTTTTCTTCTTCTTCTTCTTTGTGCGTTCTTAATATCACGCTACCAAACCTGAAAATGACTTTGCAAATAGCAGATGTTGTACAGAGAACGAATACGTTGTGTCGTAGTTTACAGCTTGAATACCATATTTGCACATATCGGCCAGATACATCAGACTTCAGCAGGCATTTTTGAGTACCGTGTTAGCTTTCCGCCTTCGATCCATTCTTCTCCTTAGCCAGTCATCTCGGTTGCAGCCTGTTATCCATGATCACCGCATGGAGGTGTAGAACGGTCTTGCCAGTTCTGGTTCACTGGTCCTGCCGCTAGCAGTCAGATCTGGTTCACTGACCCTGCCGCTAGCAGTCAGATCTGGTTCACTGGCCCTGCCGCTAGCAGTCAGATCTGGTTCGCTAGCCCAGACGCTAGCAGTCAGCTATGGATCGCTAGAATAAAAATGCCAGGAACAAAATGTAGGAGCATGACATAGAGATGGTTAAAAAGTTCCACATAGGACTGTACAACATGCCGCAGGGTCTGGGTGAATTAGTCAGGAACAGTTCTACATAGGGCTGGACAACATGCCGCAGGGTCTGGGTGAATTAGTCAGGAACAGTTCTACATAGGGCTGGACAACATGCCGCAGGGTCTGGGTGAATTGGTCAGGAACAGTTCTACATGGGGCTGGACAACATGCCGCAGGGTCTGGGTGAATTGGTCAGGAACAGTTGAATATAGGGCTGTACAACATGCAGTAGGGTTTGGGTGAATTGGCGAGAAACAGTTCCATAAAGGGCTGTACAACATGCCGTAGAGTTTAGGTGAATTGGTCAGGAAAATATGAATTTTAAATGTGAATTTTCCAGTTTGTTTTTTAAGTAATACTTTCTGTTATTCCTGTTTGTGTTATGGCTTGCCTGCAGCGTAACATAACGCCTGAAAAATGTTCTTGAACATTGACGGAATGCGAGGAAATTACGTGGAAAATATTATGATTTGTGTAAAACTGAAAGCATATATAAGCAATGAGAGAAATTGTGCAAGTAAATATGATACTTGTTCTGAAATGTTAGGATCAACAGCGAAACTTCTAGGCAACCTTACGATATGTCGCCTTTGATTTGTCGTGTCCTGATATAGGCATCAGCTTGTTGTAAGGTTGGATAGCTAATTACCCTTCTCACTTTCTTTCTTTACCCAACAGAAAGCTATGTAATCGTTTACAGTTGGGTCGACTGGAACGTATCAACGCCGATCGAACTCTACTTTCGCTTTGAAACGTCAACTCTCTTCAACCGTTACGCCTTATTTATCGACTGAAATCTCCCGTTGAAAGTCAACAAACTTCACAAGTCTGCAAACACCACTAAACTAGTCTTTAACGACGCGGGGGCTCGTCCACTGCTAGTTTAGTAAACAAGCTTCTCTAATGTTGAATTCTGCCATCTTATCATTACCTCTACTTTGAGCTCTTCTCGTCTTGACAGATTCTCTTCAAATGTGTTCTATTTTAGTTTTCCGTTCTGTATTTACAGCCACTCCCACCCCTTTCCCTTTGTGTACCCCACCTCCGTTTCCCATCATTGATTTAAAACAGATGTGGGTTAGCGTTTCTCCCCGTTTGCCACATGAGCCGTATGTGATACAAATCTAAATTGACTAAATAATGAGCCTTATTTTCACACATAAATACATTTATTAGTATATAAGTTTGGTGTACAAAGAAAGTACCTAACATATATGCGGGGTACATAATGAGGCCCGTTAGAGAGGAGGAGAATATAGAAAGTTTCTCTCCCTTTGTAATCATTCGATACAAGATCCACAGATGATACTGTGATCAAACAGTACTGAGGGGTTATAGCAGCGGTAATCAAACAGTACAGAGGGGTTAGAGCAGCTGTGATCAAACAGTACTGAGGGGTTATAGCAGCTGTGATCAAAAAGTACAGAGGGGTTAGAGCAGCGGTGATCAAAAAGTACATAGGGGTTAGGGCAGCGGTGATAAAAAAAGTACAGAGGGGTTAATGCAGCGGTGATAAAACAGTACTGAGGGGTTAGAGCAGCGGTGATCAAAAAGTACAGAGGGGTTTGAGCAGTGGTGATAAAAAAGTACAGAGGGGTTATAGCAGCTATGATCAAACAGTACAGAGGGTTTATAGCAGCTGTGATCAAACAGTACTGAGGGGTTATAGCAGCTGTGATCAAACAGTACTGAGGAGTTAGAGCAGCTGTGATCAAACTGTGATCAATCAGAAAGGCTAAGCCTTTCCTTCTGTACCTTCTGTAGTACGACTTGCGCGTCTGTCACGATGACTGCCCTTGTTATACAAGTCTCATATATCCATGTCAGTGCCGAGATTACATCTTCCGTAATCATTCTCAAACTGGAGGTTCTTGACATGTATGCCCTACTTCGCTCAGCAACGATCTGTCCTCTCATTCTAACCGAGAAGCCCCAGCCCACTGCACAGCACTGATCCGTCGGTGTACATGATCGTATCACTATTTTGCGTGTTCTCAGTAATCATTTGATTCATCTTGTTCTCTGCTCTCCCATTGCTCCATTTCTGCATTCCTTGCCTAAGGTTATGATGACTCTGGTACTCTATCCTTCCATCACGAATGTGGACAGTCTCCTCCATGGGTATCGTCTCAGCTGGGGTGACGCTCTTCTCTTGATTCTTGATCCCTTATCCCTTGATGTCATAGATCCTTTTGGACAGAGGGTGTCGCATGTCTGTGGTGACATGCATATAGATTTTGACTTGTGCCAATTTATGTCTGGATGTCACCGATAACAATCCCAACATGGGCGTGGACACGCTACATGACGATGATCATGACACGAAGAAGATAACCAATAAAATATAATATGACAATGTCATAACACGGCAAATAAAATTGAAAATGTCATGTACTGTTTTTTAGCCTAATTGTTGTTTATAAATATAAATACGTTTATAAATACGTTAATGGAATGAATGCATTAGTACAGAACCCTAAATACGTTTCTTGTAATCAAAACATGCATTTTTCGTACTAATTAGCAAGACAATGAGGCACATTTACATCTACTAAGAGGTACGTAATATTCATTCATGAGAAAGTTTGTTCACAAAATCAAATACAACAGGAACATTTTTTCTGGCAAAAGTTTTCAAATTACCAAACCAATTATAGGTAATTTAGGTGCAAACATATCATTACCTTGTCATGTAATATTCAGTTCACTCAGGTTGTCAACATAACTATGTGCTCAAATATTCAAAAACGCGCACTGATTATATTTTTTAATCTGTAATTTATGTTAATAAAGAAACGCGACATTTTGTTTAGGGCCGCTGACATTTACGTTGCGGTTCGCCTATGGTCCGTGGGCCGCAGTATTCTCACCTCTGATATAAAACCTTCACTCTGCCGCTCTCCATTCTAACTTTAATTGAGCAAACGTTCCCGCCATCTTCATCTCCGTAAAACATCTATCCCCGTCTCTTGTTTATTTGATTCAGCCAATCAGAGTCCCTAGAAAGTATTTGTCTTTTTGTGGGCCGCACAAATTTACATTGCGGGTTGCATGTGGTCCCTGGGTCGCAGTTTTCTTACCTCTGATATAAAACCTTCACTCTGCCGATCTCCATTCTAACTTTAATTGAGCAAACGTTCCCGCCATCTTCATCTCTGTAAAACATCTATCCCGTCTCTTGTTTATTTGATTCAGCCAATCAGAGTCCCTAGAAAGTAATTGTCTTTTTGTGGAATTAATTATCTCTCGATGCAGTTTTAATTTTTATGAGTTGGCTGTTGTATTTTTTTCTACCTTGGGAAATGATCTCCAATCAAGATTGACAAGACGTCGAATCATCCTTAAAATGATTTCCTGCAACATGCATTATTCATGGATCACTGTCGGCATTGCAGTTTAATAATGCAGAGGAAAGAAAAGTTACGCAGCACCCTGTGAAGTATATAATGAAAGGCAACTAAGGAGATTTGCGCATGAAGCTAGCAACGTCAATATGGAAAATTAATTGAGACATCGACCACACTATATATATTATAAGAACCTCATGAAACCCTTCCCCTATGTCGTGTTACAACCATTTCGGTAAGCTGGCTTTCAGTCCCTAATGCTGTCACCGCCATGATGGATTAACTTAACTTAACGTTTCTATATTGGATTAAACGACTGCAGAGTCTGTATACAACCAGCTTTTGTTTCATTCACTTGAACTAAAAAACATGCGCGTTCAATCTATTTTTCAATGCATTAATTAACTATGCCTATACTACTTTCTTGGGTAATGCATGCCACGCATCTACCACTATTTGACTAAAAAAAATATTTTCTAATATCTTATCGGGACCTGTCTGTTGTTAATTTGTTTGTGTCCTAATGTTCTTGTAGGCGGCTGTATTTTAAAAGAAAAAAACATGTTATAGTCAAATTTATCCTTTCCGTTTATTATCTTGTAAACCTGTTTTAAATCATCTAGAAATCTTCTTTTTTCTAGACACCGTATGCCGATTTGGGGAAGAGCTCTAAATTCAAAGTAAATGTTCCATATGTATGAACAGCATACATCCTTGACAGCAACAGCCCTGGCCTCGATCGTCTCAATGCAGGGCTGTTCATACCAACATGTGGAATTGTGAGTCTCTAGTCCTCTGCGAATCCCACCAGAACGCTTGTGATTAAAGTTCGCTAGCTGTTTGCGGCAATTCATCTAAAAGAAAGTTTATTCTGCCATAAAACCATCTGCAGAAAACTTGGGGACAGCAAGAGACTAGTGGAGTCTAATTTTTGCTATAATGTTCATTCGTACTTTAGTTATACACTCTTGACTTGCTGGTTACTGTGGCTCTCCTCACATCCAGAGGCGTACTACTAAGGTTGACTGGGGGCCTCCTAGTTCTAGCGTTTTGCTAGGCTCAGCTTACCACTATAGAGATCACAGTACCTATCCCCAGCTCCTTAGACAGACTCCCATGAAACCTGTTTCTATGGACAACTGCTTGGTGGTTATGAGAAGTCTTGATCAGCATGTTTTACCTGACCCTGACTAACATAGTCTGATCAGCATGTTTTACCTGACCCTGACTAACATAGTCTGGTCAGCATGTTTCACCTTACCCTAACTAACATAGTCTGGTCAGCATGTTTCACCTTACCCTAACTAACTAACATAGTCTGGTCAGCATGTTTCACCTTTCCCTAACTAACTAACATAGTCTGCTCAGTATGCGTCACCTTTCCCTAACTAACTAAATAACTAAAATAGTCTGGTCAGTATGTTTTACCTTTCCCTAACTAACTAACATAGTCTGGTCAGCATGTTTCACCTTTCCCTAACTAACTAACATAGTCTGCTCAGTATGCGTCACCTTTCCCTAACTAACTAAATAACTAAAATAGTCTGGTCAGTATGTTTTACCTTTCCCTAACTAACTAACATAGTCTGGTCAGCATGTTTTACCGGACCCTGGCTAACATAGTCTGATCAGTAAGTTTTACCTGACACTAACTAAATAGTCTGGTCAGTAAATTTTGCGGGAACCTAACTAACATTGGTCCGTACGTTTTACCTTACCCTGACTAACATAGTCTGATCAGTATGTTTCACCTTTCCCTAACTAACTAACATAGTCTCATCAGTATGTTTTACCTTACCATGACAAACATAGTCTGGTTAGCATGTTTCACCTTACCCTAACTAACCAACATAGTCTGATCAGTATGTTTTATCTGACCCTGACTAACATAGTCTGATCAGCATGTTTTACCTTACCCTGGTGGAAATAGTCTGATCATTATGTTTCATTTGACCCTGACTAACATAGTCTGATCATTATGTTCCATGTGACCCTGACTAACATAACCTGATTAGCATACTTTTCCTCACATGACGTTAGTCTCTTCTCCCCAGTGGTGGATAAAGGTGTTTGATGGAAAGGCCAGTTGAATGGAAAAGCCAGAAGAACGGAAAGGCTAGTTGCATGGAAAGGCTAGAAGAGAGGAAAGGCCAGTCAAAACCAGATGTTTGTGCTTGCCTTAAGGACACAGAACCCGTAGTCAAACTGGTAAATCCTCATCAGCCATATTGCACTTTAAAAGAAACGTGTGTTAAAAACATGAAAAAGGTGATGAAAAGGAAGAAGAGGAAAAATGTACTTTGATAGCTTTTATCAAACGATAATAAAACTATCATACATGTGTGAATTATAATGATGAACTCATTTTTGTGCTTCACATTCATTTTATCCAGAATATTCAGCGCACCAACCCCGGTGTTCTCAGTCACAATCCATATCCAATATCTTATCCCATAATATTAAAAAGAGATGAGCTGCTCAGAAGAGGAGTCTTTTCTGTAGAATATGAACAAAGACATTGAACTACTGGCTGACCGCGAATACGAATATTTAATGAATGTTGGCATACAATAATAGGCTTACCGATTTATATTATAAATTCAGTGGCGTAGCTTGGGTTTCCAACTACCTGGGCTAGGCAATTATTGCCTCCCCTCCCCCCTCCCCCCCCCATGATTCATGGCATTCTCAGAGTCCATACCACAAGTGCAATAATGAATCCCCTATTCCAGAAGCATTTGTAATGTATTTTAAGAGAATGCTGGTCTATCTAAAGTAAAATTTATGTAATGCTAGCATAATTAAATTAATTAAAAATCTCCTGGTTTTAAAATGTGCACATTTGTCAATTATACGAGGCGTATTTAAAATGAAACCGGACCTAACTGCAACAAGTGAACATAATTACGATGAGCATGTTGGCGTCACTTTGGATGTAAACAGCACATACCAACCGTCAAGTTAGCAAAAATTCATTATCCTTTGATTCATAGTTTCATTAGCAGACCGTTGAAAACATGGCAGGTGTGATTCGAAATCCGCCCAGAGTTGATAAGGGCGCGGTGATTCGGTTTCTAGCAGCCGAAGGATGTCGACCAGTTGACATTCATCGCAGAATGCAGGCAGTGTATGGGGACAAAAGTTTGTCGAAGACAACAGTGAAGAACTGGACAACGATGTTTAAAGAAGGACGTGAGTTAGCAAAAGATCTTCCTAGACCAGGTCAGGCGTATATTGTTGCACCAGATGATGCAATCGCCAAAAGTGATGCAGCAATTCGGGTGGACCGTCGCCGGAGATTACGTTCTCCCATTATTGTAACCATACACTGCCTCAATTCTGCGATGAATGTCAACTGTTCGACATCTTTCAGCTGTTAGAATCCGAATCAACTCTCGCTGATCAACTCTGGACGGATTCCTTATCATGCCCGCCATGTTTTAAACGGTCTGCTGAGAAAACTATGAGTCGGAGGATAATGCAATTTTGCAAAACTTGACGGATGGCATGTGTTGTTTACATCAGAAGTGGCGTCATCATGCACGTTGTGTGTATGCTCCCTTGTTGCAGTTTGATTCGGTTTAATTTGAACACGCCTCGTAGTATTGAAATTGACATTAACATCTCTCTCAATCGATAGTATTGCTAGGTTAATCAATCATTCTTGGCTCAGTGTAGATCTATGATACGATTTTAATCATTTAAGTTTTGTTGGGGGATGTGGGTGGCGGTGGGGAGGGGGGTATCTTCTTCTTCTTCGTTCGTTCTCAATCTCCCACCACCAAACCCTGAAGGGGCTTAAGTAGCAGAATGTAGTCCAGAGAACGGAATGCGTTGTGTCGTAGTTTACAGATTGGCTGCGATATTTGCACCTTTCGGTTAAACACATCCGACTTCAGCAAACATTTTTTGAGTACCGGCTTAGCATTCCCTCTTCGATCCCTTCTCCTTAGCCAGTCTGCCCTGCTGCAGCCTGTTATCCAGGTCACCGCGTGGAGGTGTAGAAAGGTCTTGGCAGCTATGGTTCACTGGCCCTGACGCTAGCAGTCAGCTATGGGTCGATGAACACTGCAGCTCATGCGCTACACAGCATCTTGATCCTCTACCTGGGTCTAATATTATACGGCACCACTCTTTAGCTTATCCGTATTCGATCCCAAGGTATTATTCGGTCGAATATAAGTAGCTCATTGAACGCATTATTCGGCACCGAATCGAATACGATTATATCGTTCATTCTGTTCTGTTCTGTTACTAAGAATCGACGTTACTATACTCAGGACGTACCCATAAGTACGTCTCACTCAGTAATTTGCGTCCTTTCTCGTGCCCAATCCGCTCAAACCTCTTTCGATATAAAAGATCTGCTATATGTGAATTGCTGGTTTATCTACAGCTGTGTTGTTATCTAACAGGAGATCATGGATACTTCAAAAGGCAACCTATACCCATATCTAGTGTATCTGTAATATGGGTCGGTGAAGCCAGAGCGTCACTCTTTGGTCGTTCCCCTGAGCCCAACATGGCGGTAAACTAACACCAACTCTTACAAGTTTGATGCCTCTACAGCTGTCATCCGCTCATGCCGTAGCTAGATAGCCCTTCTGTATGCTGTCATTAAATGCCGTAGCTAGATAGCCCTTCTGTATGCTGTCCTTAAATGTCGTAGCTAGATAGCCCTTCTGTATGCTGTCATTAAATGCCGTAGCTAGATAGCCCTTATGTATGCTGTCATTAAATGCCGTAGCTAGATAGCCCTTCTGTATGCTGTCCTTAAATGCCGTAGCTAGATAGCCCTTCTGTATGCTGTCCTTAAATGTCGTAGCTAGATAGCCCTTCTGTATGCTGTCATTAAATGCCGTAGCTAGATAGCCCTTCTGTATGCTGTCCTTAAATGTCGTAGCTAGAGAGCTCTTCTGTATGCTGTCATTAAATGTCGTAGCTAGATAGCCCTTCTGTATGCTGTCCTTAAATGTCGTAGCTAGTTATCCCTTCTGTATGCTGTCATTAAATGCCGTAGCTAGATAGCCCTTCTGTATACTGTCCTTAAATGCCGTAGCTAGATAGCCCTTCTGTATGCTGTCCTTAAATGTCGTAGCTAGATAGCCCTTCTGTATGCTGTCATTAAATGCCGTAGCTAGTTATCCCTTCTGTATGCTGTCATCCGCTCATGCCATTGCTAGTTATCCCTTCTGTATGCTGTCATCCGCTCATGCCGTAGCTAGATAGCCCTTCTGTGTCTTCTGAAAGGATTGAAAGTCTGACACGATGAATGCCCATTTTAAAGATGTCCCATGTAAGCAACTCAGAGACTCAACCGCTGCTTCCATCTCCATTCTCGCACAGTACGCTGCTATTCTGTATGACCCTACTCCCCCCCCCCCCCTATCTGCCTCGCGACGACCTAGCCTCTCACTGTGCCCGAGAATCCACTACCAGATATCTCATTGGGTATCTCCAATCCATAGGTAAGCTAGGTTTCCATCGCAAACGATGACAGCAACGTCATCAGACGGTTTTGTTTTGATGATGTAACGTGCGCTGTATTTTGATAAAAGGGGGGAAGATTTTTGCGTTGCATATAAACCTCACTTTCTAGTCTCGAGCCACCTTGGACTAGTGGTAAAACTTAAGTCAATACGACTGTAGGAAACTCAGGAGGCAGGCACTCTGGTCACACCTCCATTGAGATTTGCCTCGTGTTATCGTTTATCAGCAGCCTAACCTCGATCGCTGCCATCCCGTTGCATCACTTTCTGCATTTCATATTATGGTGACATTGCCATCCATGACGTTCCTCATGGTGCAGTGGGTGCCGTCTGTTTGTGGTAACCTGCATATATATATATATATATATATATATATCAATATATAGGAGAGCGACGTTCTGCAAAGGACATTCTACATGATTATGATGATGATGATATATGTATGTATATGTTTCTTGCACTTCTAATGTCCAATATCTTATCCACCAATATTCTAAATATTATTCGCTAATATCCAATAACATATACACTATTACTCAATACTGATATGTAGACCACCCGTCAAGCGCGATATTTTAATTTACTGTTGAAATAACTGCGTCTGTCATGGACGGGCTTGTAATCTGGTTTGTAAGAACACGTGAAATGGTTTGGCCTGTTCATCATGTAAAGGGATCAACTGTAGCGGTAGTCAGATGCTCCTAAGGGAGTAGAAGTCGAGAATGTAAAGTAGAATATAGTAGGCATTTGTTTCTGGTCGATACTCACGGGAAGATGGAGCGGCAGAGATATCACATTATCTCGCAATTATTTGTTCATGAACCATTATCCAGTTTAGAAGTTTGTTCGGACGGCACAAAAGAACCCCGTAGTGGAATATTCACGCTGCTTGGCTCAACCAAATAACAGCCATTTTTTTTCCATCACATTTAACAGCAGTTGATAAAAATCTTTGTCGAAACCCCCCAGGAGAACAAATATAAATATTTATTCGCTTCTCTGGCACGCATTGCCAGAGTGAATTATATAGTAATTGACCAGATGGTAATAAATGTTCACGAAATGGCTGGTAATAATTTTTCGACGGCGGGAGAACCCGAATATTTGTTTAAAAAATAAAAATGGTCGCCTGTATTCAATATTTCCGTTGGCCACACATTCTTATTGTCAGATGATATTCCTCGCGAGATGTGAAAATATTAGTTTTAATAACAAACAGTAGATGACGCAAATTACTGTGTAAGCTACCCTATAATATTATTTGATAACTAATACGGATATTTGAACTAAATTCACACCACAAGTGAGCTATCAGTTCGCTTGCTTGGGTTTATTTGTCAGCAATCTCAAGGCCAAATTTAAAAATAGATGAATTAGCTTAGGAATATGTGACTTGAATTGCTCCGTTTTGTCATTTTTGTAACACAGAATTGCAACAGCTAATTTCCACCGATTCATTTTTTGATCAGCTAGGCTCACTGAAAACATTAACGAGAACTTCCTCCCCTCGTTCACTTCTCTTCTGCCCCTGGATGATGGATGGATGTATGGATACCTGTTTTTGTACAAACTTTCAGTGGATGACTGCGCCGGTTAATCGTATCTAACGACATAAATCGCGACCCAGGTGTCAGAGTCTAGAACGAGGGCTCCGATTAGTAGACAAATGCACTTACCTTAGCAGCACTGTTCTCTCAAGACCGCTGTGTCTCTTAATGTGACCAAAGTATTTACATTTTCTGGCCAAAATGAAATTGGAAAACCAGTTCTTCTCTATGTTCAACTCTTGACGAATGTCTATATTTGTCTGTTTCTCCGTCTAGTGTATTCTGAGGATCTTTCTGTAACATTTTGACTCAAAAGATTAGATTCTTTGTCTAGAAGTTTTGGTAATCATCCCAGACCCTCGCGAAGGCCAAAATACCGATCAGAAAAACCAGATTAGGTGGGCTGGCCACGTCGTTCCCATGCCAGATAATCGCATCCCCAAACAACTAATGTAGGTGATCTGAAAGAGGGCCTTCGTCTAGTCGGATGGACAAAAGGCGCGCTTTAAACACTTCCTCAAAATATCTTCAACACGCTTCAACATTGATGTAAACTCATGGGAATGCCTGGCATAGGACCGCCAGGCATGGCGTAGAGCCATCATTAGAGGCGTCTCCATCGCTGAGGAACGCTGGGTCTTTAAGGCACGGAGAAAGCAACTTTATGAAAAGACATTACAACTCACATGTCTAACTCTGACCATGTGGAGGGAGTTTTTGTGCCAGAATTGGATTATACAGCCACATCCAGACTCATCTGTGGGTGCAACACAATATGTGTCTGCTTTGTCATTATCTTTTGCGATGGACGCTATTATTATTATTATTATTATTATTATTATTATTATTATTATTATTATTCTTGCAATTAAGTATGCAGGCAAACATGTGATTGGTCTGTTGTAATTTTTTGTATGACGGAGAGGCCACCATCATACGACCTTTCTGTTGGCCACTATTTCGAATGGATTTTGTGACCTTTAGTATTTTTTGTCGAACAGGTGCTCACATTCTGCTCTTTTTGATTATCTACTGCCAAGTGTTTTTTTGTACCCGCACAGCGCAAATAGGGGACCTCAGAGCTTATCGTCCGCCTCCGATATGACTAGGCACCTGACCTAACTTGAGAGTGGAATATCGGGCGTGATTGTAACACTCACCATATCTCACGTTCGTTTATTAGTTACTTGAGAGGCAAACACTTACCTCTCAGTCAAACGAACCCTTCACGAGAACTAGAAAACATTATTTATAACTACATTTCCTGGATGCTTTACTTCTTGAGAAACATATACATTGCTCCTCACTATTCCTTTTCTCTGTGGGTTCTATCAAAAGTCGTGTCTGTTTACGTGGATGTTTTATTTCTAAAAAAATATATACATTTCTGCTCATTATTTTTTATTTTTTTATTTTTTTTATTTCTTGGCGGGTTTCATCTAAGAACGCATCTGTTCAAACTTATGTTTTATTTTCAGAGACACACACTTTTCTCCTCACTATTATTTTCCTATGTGGATTCCTTCTAACGGCACCTCTGCTTGCAGTGTAGTTTTGTTTCCAGACAAGCACGCACACGTTCACATAGACTATTTATTTTCTTTGGACGTTCTATTTAAGGGTGTGAATTGGTTTTACTTTTTGTAATTGGCGCCTGTTGTACCAGAAAGTGTAGTGGACTTCTTTTCTTCTCCTCTTTCTTGAGACTTTGTTTCTTCAAAATGAAGCAATCATCAGTTTGGCCAAACTTCATTAGTCATCTCTGAGACATGCCGTCTAAGTTACAGTGGAACTGTAGGGAACTGAGACTATAGAGCATACCGGTACTTCATACTGACCAGTACGTCGAGTCAGGGTCAAGCCATGACCTACTTTAAATACACCATCTGACACACCGTTTACCGTAGACTAAATAACGGAACTCATTTTGTGCCAAGGTTTATAATCAATCCATGTTTCACACAGAAAAATAAAACAAAATCACAAAACGCAACAAATCACTGATGTTGTCCTTTCACAGAATACTGCCCTGAAATGAACAGCACATCCATCTTTATTTCCTGGACTCGATTTTATAGCTGCACTGATAGTTGACATATGCAAGTTCCGTTATTTAGTCAGCCGTGGAATGTGACATTTCGTCAGTCAGAAGGCCTGCATCTACAGTAGGCTGTGGCCAGGCACAATATACTGACCAAGACCATTATCTCTCTTCCATATATCATTCCCTGTAATCCAGCACTGATAGTTGACACATGCAAGTTCCGTTATTTAGTCAGCCGTGGAATGTGACATTTCGTCAGTCAGAAGGCCTGCATCTACAGTAGGCTGTGGCCAGGCACAATATACTGATCAAGACCATTATCTCTCTTCCATATATCATTCCCTGTAATCCAGCACTGATAGTTGACACATGCAAGTTCCGTTATTTAGTCAGCCGTGGAATGTGACATTTCGTCAGTCAGAAGGCCTGCATCTACAGTAGGCTGTGGCCAGGCACAATATACTGAACAAGACCATTATCTCTCTTCCATATATCATTCCCTGTAATCCAGCACTGATAGTTGACACATGCAAGTTCCGTTATTTAGTCAGCCGTGGAATGTGACATTTCGTCAGTCAGAAGGCCTGCATCTACAGTAGGCTGTGGCCAGGCACAATATACTGACCAAGACCATTATCTCTCTTCCATATATCATTCCCTGTAATCCAGCACTGATAGTTGACACATGCAAGTTCCGTTATTTAGTCAGCCGTGGAATGTGACATTTCGTCAGTCAGAAGGCCTGCATCTACAGTAGGCTGTGGCAAGGCACAATATACTGACCAAGACCATTATCTCTCTTCCATATATCATTCCCTGTAATCCAGCACTGATAGTTGACACATGCAAGTTCCGTTATTTGGTCAGCCGTGGAATGTGACATTTCGTCAGTCAGAAGGCCTGCATCTACAGTAGGCTGTGGCCAGGCACAATATACTGACCAAGACCATTATCTCTCTTCCATATATCATTCCCTGTAATCCAGCACTGATAGTTGACACATGCAAGTTCCGTTATTTAGTCAGCCGTGGAATGTGACATTTCGTCAGTCAGAAGGCCTGCATCTACAGTAGGCTGTGGCCAGGCACAATATACTGACCAAGACCATTATCTCTCTTCCATATATCATTCCCTGTAATCCAGCACTGATAGTTGACACATGCAAGTTCCGTTATTTAGTCAGCCGTGGAATGTGACATTTCGTCAGTCAGAAGGCCTGCATCTACAGTAGGCTGTGGTCAGGCACAATATACTGACCAAGACCATTATCTCTCTTCCATATATCATTCCCTGTAATCCAGCACTGATAGTTGACACATGCAAGTTCCGTTATTTAGTCAGCCGTGGAATGTGACATTTCGTCAGTCAGAAGGCCTGCATCTACAGTAGGCTGTGGCCAGGCACAATATACTGACCAAGACCATTATCTCTCTTCCATATATCATTCCCTGTAATCCAGCACTGATAGTTGACACATGCAAGTTCCGTTATTTAGTCAGCCGTGGAATGTGACATTTCGTCAGTCAGAAGGCCTGCATCTACAGTAGGCTGTGGCCAGGCACAATATACTGACCAAGACCATTATCTCTCTTCCATATATCATTCCCTGTAATCCAGCACTGATAGTTGACACATGCAAGTTCCGTTATTTAGTCAGCCGTGGAATGTGACATTTCGTCAGTCAGAAGGCCTGCATCTACAGTAGGCTGTGGCCAGGCACAATATACTGACCAAGACCATTATCTCTCTTCCATATATCATTCCCTGTAATCCAGCACTGATAGTTGACACATGCAAGTTCCGTTATTTAGTCAGCCGTGGAATGTGACATTTCGTCAGTCAGAAGGCCTGCATCTACAGTAGGCTGTGGCCAGGCACAATATACTGAACAAGACCATTATCTCTCTTCCATATATCATTCCCTGTAATCCAGCACTGATAGTTGACACATGCAAGTTCCGTTATTTAGTCAGCCGTGGAATGTGACATTTCGTCAGTCAGAAGGCCTGCATCTACAGTAGGCTGTGGCCAGGCACAATATACTGACCAAGACCATTATCTCTCTTCCATATATCATTCCCTGTAATCCAGCACTGATAGTTGACACATGCAAGTTCCGTTATTTAGTCAGCCGTGGAATGTGACATTTCGTCAGTCAGAAGGCCTGCATCTACAGTAGGCTGTGGCCAGGCACAATATACTGACCAAGACCATTATCTCTCTTCCATATATCATTCCCTGTAATCCAGCACTGATAGTTGACACATGCAAGTTCCGTTATTTGGTCAGCCGTGGAATGTGACATTTCGTCAGTCAGAAGGCCTGCATCTACAGTAGGCTGTGGCCAGGCACAATATACTGAACAAGACCATTATCTCTCTTCCATATATCATTCCCTGTAATCCAGCACTGATAGTTGACACATGCAAGTTCCGTTATTTAGTCAGCCGTGGAATGTGACATTTCGTCAGTCAGAAGGCCTGCATCTACAGTAGGCTGTGGCCAGGCACAATATACTGACCAAGACCATTATCTCTCTTCCATATATCATTCCCTGTAATCCAGCACTGATAGTTGACACATGCAAGTTCCGTTATTTAGTCAGCCGTGGAATGTGACATTTCGTCAGTCAGAAGGCCTGCATCTACAGTAGGCTGTGGCCAGGCACAATATACTGACCAAGACCATTATCTCTCTTCCATATATCATTCCCTGTAATCCAGCACTGATAGTTGACACATGCAAGTTCCGTTATTTAGTCAGCCGTGGAATGTGACATTTCGTCAGTCAGAAGGCCTGCATCTACAGTAGGCTGTGGCCAGGCACAGTATACTGAACAAGACCATTATCTCTCTTCCATATATCATTCCCTGTAATCCAGCACTGATAGTTGACACATGCAAGTTCCGTTATTTAGTCAGCCGTGGAATGTGACATTTCGTCAGTCAGAAGGCCTGCATCTACAGTAGGCTGTGGCCAGGCACAATATACTGACCAAGACCATTATCTCTCTTCCATATATCATTCCCTGTAATCCAGCACTGATAGTTGACACATGCAAGTTCCGTTATTTAGTCAGCCGTGGAATGTGACATTTCGTCAGTCAGAAGGCCTGCATCTACAGTAGGCTGTGGCCAGGCACAATATACTGACCAAGACCATTATCTCTCTTCCATATATCATTCCCTGTAATCCAGCACTGATAGTTGACACATGCAAGTTCCGTTATTTAGTCAGCCGTGGAATGTGACATTTCGTCAGTCAGAAGGCCTGCATCTACAGTAGGCTGTGGCCAGGCACAATATACTGACCAAGACCATTATCTCTCTTCCATATATCATTCCCTGTAATCCAGCACTGATAGTTGACACATGCAAGTTCCGTTATTTAGTCAGCCGTGGAATGTGACATTTCGTCAGTCAGAAGGCCTGCATCTACAGTAGGCTGTGGCCAGGCACAATATACTGACCAAGACCATTATCTCTCTTCCATATATCATTCCCTGTAATCCAGCACTGATAGTTGACACATGCAAGTTCCGTTATTTAGTCAGCCGTGGAATGTGACATTTCGTCAGTCAGAAGGCCTGCATCTACAGTAGGCTGTGGCCAGGCACAATATACTGACCAAGACCATTATCTCTCTTCCATATATCATTCCCTGTAATCCAGCTATTTTCAAGGCAGTCTGGCTGAAGAGATGTGAATCGACGTGATCCGTGTAGTAGTGAGCGTCACGTAGAATAAACCAAGCATAGCACAACCGAATAGATGACCATGTCCATCTTCATCAGCACGCTCGTGATGTGAAAAAAGCTACTACAGCCTGCCACTTAATGCCTTTTTCAGGGCGCACAAAAGAGTAAACTTACTCCCTGTGGGCAACACATATCCCATCACTTTACCAGTGCACGGAAGAACATGGTCATTAGGTTCATTTTGTGTTCCTCAGTCAGTTGTATGGGTATCCATCGTAAGGGACTTAGGGTTTATAATAGATCATAAAGGTAAGGTGAGTGAGCAAGTTCAGGTAGCAGTGAAAAAGACAAATGCAATGTTAGGTATGATAAAAAAAAAATTAAACATAGGAGCATGGAAGTGATAGTCAAACTGAATAAAGCTTTAGTTAGACCTAGATTGGAGTATTGTGTACAGGTGTGGAGTTCTTGTCACAGAGGAGATATTTCTTCTTCTTCTTTGCTTTCAGGATCTTTTGGTCATGCTATATCTACAGGCCAGTCGCCATGATGAAGTCTGTAGTCTTCACCAGGTAGAAGCGGCTGCCCCACAGCTGTTGTCTCAGCTCCGCACCTTCTGGCCAGGTCTGGCATCTCATTTCCCTATAGTTTGGGCATTCCTGTAGAATATGCTCAGGGTTCTGGCCTCCTGTTCCACATGGGCACTCATCGGTGTGTGATATCTTCAGTCGGTATAGATGTTCTAGTAGTCTGCAGTGTCCAGTTCTCAGTCGAAATAAGGTAGTTTGTTGATTTCTTTTGAGTTGGTGAATTGGGTCTGGTGTACTGCTTATGTTTCTGTCTGGAGGGGATATAAACACGCTGGAAAGAATACCAAAAACAAAAGAGCGATAAAGCTGAAAGTGAAATTCTAGCCTTACAGTTATGAGGAAAGACTCAGAAAACCCGGCCTACAGTGTCTAGAAGAGAGAAGAATTCGTGGTGACTTAATACAGGTTTATAAGATGATCAGAGGAATGGATAAATTAGACTATAACAAGTTTTTCAAAATACAGCCACCCACAATACCAAGAGGGCATAGCTACAAATTATCTGAAGAAAGGTCCAGATTAGATAACAGGAAATATTTTTTAGTCAGAGACTGGTGAATGTTTGGAATGTATTGCCACGGGAGATAGCGGAGACAGGGATAGTTAATGCATTTAAGAATAAATTGGATGTGCATATATTTTAGAGCAAGGTAATGTAAATTAAACTGGTTGTATACAGAATGCAGAGTTTTCTAATCCAGTATAAAGGCTTTAAGCAGACTTTCCGAAAATTTCAAAGATCATGCATTATACTGTAGGCTCAACCATGCCATCAGCCTATTACAGTTTCTACACTGTCTATAGTTACCAACCTGTCAGCTCGAATCGTTTCCCCATCTGCTGTTCAGATGTTTCTGTTGCTTCGGGCTTCATCAGCAATTTTTGAGATTTTTTTAGAAAATACATCGACCTAGTCATGCACCGTTTTACGCGAGAAACACATTTCATTGTAAAAAGGAAGCATTTGCCTTTGAATATCATTTTCAGAAAGTCTTATTACCAAAAAAATAAAACAATAGCACGCTGTTCTTTGAATGAACACTCTGTGGGCACTGACGCCATTTTAAGTCTGATCTGCACACTTACACGCGACACTTAATGTCTGCTTCTTTTCTCTTGTGTCCTGCTTGTGCCTTTCAGCGTCAGGTTAAGATGTTTCTTGACCGGACCCTGGTATGTGCTTCGTACACGGGGAGCTTTACTGCTTCTGTTATTTCTGCTATCCATCGTTTGCGAGGTCAGACTTTGGCCTTGTATCTATTGTGTATGTATAGCATTGCTTTCTCGTGGATACTATCTGGTGTTTGACGTGCCACGTGGCCGAACCATTTTGCTTGGTGTTTCTCTATGAGGTCTGGCACTAGTGATGTACATACTTGTTTTCTAATATCTTTGTTTCTGATTCTTCCATTATTGTTACTCCAAGCATTCTGCGTAGGCATTTCATTTCTGCTGTAACTATGTTTCTTTTATCGTTTCTTGTCATTGTCAAATTTGTGCACTGATATCACAATGTGGGTAGGAATATCGTGTTGAATAGCGGTTTAAACAAAAAATCTATTGCCCCGTGTTTACATTGTAATGTCGGGGACATTTGCCCAATGATTTGACTTGCTTTTTTACATCTGTATTGGATTGCAGTGTCTGTTCTGCCAACTTCCGAGATTATGTTACACAGATACGGGACATTGTTGACCACTTTAGAGACTACAACTACATTTCTCAGCTATCCATATCACTCTGTGACCTACTTACTGACCTACCTTCGTACAATGAAATCTCCAACAAGTCTTTACCGTTACCTGTTGTTGCACTCTGAAATCTCCATTTGTGAACCAATTTGTCCTCTTGTTTGCACTGAACAATATATATTGTATCTGCATTGCTTAGGTTAGTACGTCGTTACTGTCTGTCTTACATTTAGTTCTGAACAAAGACCTTCTGACTTACAACAAGGATAATATTTTGTTTTTCTGTGTGCGTCCTTCTTGCTCCCCACATAGCATAAGCCCATCACCACAACTATTTGCAGAAATCAATTTCCAATTCCTAGCACCATCCACAGCTTTTCCAAGCCACATTTTACGACATGCTTGAATGTTATCGGAGCCTGAAAGGGTAGTAAGCAAAAGTATTATTGTAACCTGACAGACTTGTCGAAAGAGCAAACAACTGTCTACCTCATCTGATGCTATGCTTCTAGTCCCGTGAGGCTCGTGAAGGAGACGCCGTTTCAGGACATCGCTGGTCTGCCACAGCTTTTCTTCTTTTTCTTCTTCTTCTTCTTCTTCTTCTTCTTCCTCGTTCATCTTCAGACCTCAACTTCAATGACTTTAACGAAGGCAGCGGTCGACTCAAGGCTCTGTACGCTTCCGTACAGCTTCTCGTAGAAGGACACTGGCTGTTGCCAAATGCTACTTCTTTTGTCGGTATACAGTGGACAGGACTGCAAAATATGTTCTGCCTTCATGGGGGCTGTACCGCAGGCACAACGGTCTGTAGTGCCATCTTTGAACTTGTTGTACAGATGTCATCTAAGTCTGTTGTGACCTACGTAGCCGGAGAATTATCACCTGGTCTCGCCTGGAGAGTCGATGGTAGGCATCATTTTCTATGTGGCCAGGGTGGTCTCTTTTTCATTTTACACTGTACGTTGCCCTGGTGAATGCTTTTGTCTCATTGTATGTGATTTCTGTATCACTCTGCTGCAGCATTCCTCCCTCTCTGGCGAGTCTGTCTGCCTCCTCGTTGCCTGGAATGTTGCAGTGGGCTGGTATCCCCTGGACTGTGGTTTTTTTGAAGCACTAGGATAGGCGTTCGAGCGAGTCTGCCAGAGCACAGTGTTCATTTTTGTACTGGTTCTTGAGCGCCATTGACACTGCGAGGGCGTCTCTAAAAATGACCACTTTCTTTTCTGCCTGCTCCTTATGGTCTATAAGGATTTCAGCTGCTTGTCTCAGGACACTGGCTTCGGCACTGAAGTTGCTGCACCGTCTCCCAGTGGCAAATGCTGCTGAGTATTCTTTGCTTTTTAGTTTTATAGTGATGCCTCCTCCCCCTTTTCCAATAGCATCTTTGGCTGAGCCATCCGTATAGGCGTGCGTCCAGGTTGTTGGTAGAAATTTTTGGTTGATGTAATTTGTAATCACAGCTTTTCGAGCATGGTCGCTCCCCACGGCCAGACTGTCTCTCTTTGGGCTGCGTAAGTAGGGCAGTCCTGCAGAATACCTTCTGGTGATTACTTGAGTGCTCCACAACCGCACGTGACAATATCTCCGAGACCCATTCTGTGGAGCTGGGCCTTGAGTCAGCAATGTCCGTTCTGAGTCTGAAGATCTTTGTCTAGTCATCTCTACCAAGTTTATCTATGCGGTCACTTTCTGGCTTGTATTCTTTGTGCTGGTCTCTCCATTCTTTGTGCTGGTCTCTCCATTCTTTGTGCTGGTCTCTCCATTCTTTGTGCTGGTCTCTCCATTATTTGTGCTGGTCTCTCCATTCTTTGTGCTGGTCTCTCCTTTATTTGTGCTGGTCTCTCCATTCTTTGTGCTGGTCTCTCCATTCTTTGTGCTGGTCTCTCCAGTCTGTCCATAATGTTCGTTTGATATATGTCTTTGCTTCCTTATAGCTCTCTGGGTGAGGAATCTGCACGCCTCCACTTCCGACTATTGCGAGCTCATCTGATTTCTCGTTTCCAGGGATCCAATAGTGGGCCGGAATCCAATGTAGGAGTAAATCTGTTTTCTGAGACAGCAATCCAAATAAGGAGTAAATCTGTTTTCTGAGACAGCAATCCAATGTAGGAGTAAATCTGTTTTCTGAGACAGCAATCCAATGTAGGAGTAAATCTGTTTTCTGAGACAGCAATCCAATGTAGGAGTAAATCTGTTTTCTGAGACAGCAATCCAATGTAGGAGTAAATCTGTTTTCTGAGACAGCAATCCATTGTAGGAATAAATCTGTTATCTCAGACAGCATTCCAATGTAGGAGTAAATCTGTTATCTCAGACAGCAATCCAATGTAGGAGTAAATCTGTTATCTCAGACAGCATTCCAATGTAGGAGTAAATCTGTTATCTCAGACAGCAATCCAATGTAGGAGTAAATCTGTTATCTCAGACAGCATTCCAATGTTGGAGTAAATTTGTTTTATGGGACAGCAATCCAATGGTGTATTTGATGACTAGCAACAAAACCTTCAACATATTTAGACGGATCAACATTTGTGGCTTGGCGTGTCTTGCCAAAACCTATACTTCACAGGGAGCTCAAACGGGATTGATTGTAAAATTACCTGCTTGTGTGTTGTGTAGACAGGAAAGGAGAGCAAATAAGTTGTTACATTACCTGCCTGGCACGTCCGTAAGATGTGACCCAAAAAAAGGGGGGGGGGGTGCAGGTTTGGTGGTGGGGAAGGGGTGGTGTTGGGCATGGAGTCGGCTCTAATCATCCTGTCGAAACTGTAAAGTAAAAGTAAAGTGAAAATACAGCAGAATTAACCACTGGTTGAAAATAAAGTTTTTGAAGACTCAATTCTACTAAGCCGCAGCCTGTCAGAGGCGGGATGGCCAGTGGCTTTCCTTGCTCTTTTTACTTTCCTTAACTCATGCGTCAGGTACCCAATTTACAGCTAGATTGACTAGAGAAGCACTCCCCGATTATATTAACGACCCGGATTATTTTAGTTTACAGACGCAATTCCAACCGAGGCACGATGTTACCACAGAAAATAGCGAATAACTCGCTGTGAACTGAGCTAACACGACCACCTTGCAAACTACAAGCAACGAAAGTAATAAAATACATCAGCATCTCATTGTTGAAGAAATGTGTTTCATGTAAGTCATTGTTAACGTTACGTATCCATGTTCTGTCCTCACGTAGTACCACTCTGGATTGTTTTTGCATGTTGATATCGTGTAAAACTACTAAAAACGAGAGTTAATTATTCAGTAGGCTATTGCAGTATTTCGGAGTTTGTTCAGAAGCATTAGGCGTAAAGAATGAATGAGGCTATACAGAGACGATCGCTCGGCAACTCAGTTAGCATCAACATTTCTTCACCCCCCCCCCCCCCCCCAGTGGAAGGGGTGTCCCATTTCCTTGTACTAAGTACAACAGACAATCCAGAGCTCCGATTGGCTTGAACTCTCGCGAACAGTGAATGTTGACAAAATTGTCTTCTGTTTCTAAGAATCGACGTCACTGCACTCCGGGCATACCCATAGGTGCTCAGTCTCTCTTTTAAAATGATGTAAGGTATAGATGCTGATGGCCCCTGTAGCTCGCTGGTTGTACACTCTCCTGCGCCGTCCTCTCATGCTCCCCACTCCGCTCGAACCTCGTTTAATGTCGAAACTTTGCAGTCTGTGGATTGCTGCTTCATCTATTGCGGTGTCCTCATCCAGCAGGCGGGCATTGATTGATTTCAAAATGTCACTTCTATCCATCATTGATGTGCCCATGATGGCAGCTTGTGAAGCCATGATGTCAGCTCTTTCATTGCTCTGAACCCCGGCATGAGCAGGACAGTAGATCCAGGTCAACGCCTGGAGGTTTGAGGCCTCAACAGCAGCTATCCACTCGTACCTAAGCCTTTCTGAAGTACAGCTTACGCGTCTGTCACGATGACTGCCTTTGTTATAGAAGTCTCAGATATCCATTTCAGTGCTGAGGTCACTGCTTCCGTCTCCATTCTCACATTGGAAGTTGTCTTCATCGATTACTATGGACGATCAACAGTCACTAACTGAGATTTGACAGCTGAAAAAAATAGTTGGTAGTTTCTAAGTGTGTCATTTGATGACAGCAATAACCGGCTTTGTGATTATTAAAAGTATCAGACGCTAAGTGTTGAATGCACGCGCGCAGATCAGATACAAACTGGAGCCCGTGCTAACATGGCATCATCATCATCATCAGAAGCATTGCCGGTTTTCGCTAGCGTTCATTGACCTCCATCCGTTTCTATCACGTATGTCGTTTACAAACTCTGCTGTTGATTGTCGCCCGTGCCATTCTCTCGGGCTATCCAACATCTTCTCTCTGTGCCTTCCTCTGTCTCTTTTTCCTGCTATCTTTCCCGTTGTCACAAAGTGCTCCAAAACGTCTCTTCTCATCACATGCCCGACAAAAGGATGACTGTCTTGATCTGATCTTTGCAATGTATTGTCTTTGTGTGTGTGCCTCCTCGAGTACTGTATTGTCTTTGTGTGTGTGCCTCCTCGAGTACTGTATTGTCTTTGTGTGTGTGCCTCCTCGAGTACTGTATTGTCTTTATGTGTGTGCCTCCTCGAGTACTGTATTGTCTTTGTGTGTGTGCCTCCTCGAGTACTGTATTGTCTTTGTGTGTGTGCCTCCTCGAGTACTGTATTGTCTTTGTGTGTGTGCCTCCTCGAGTACTGTATTGTCTTTGTTTGTGTGCCTCCTCGAGTACTGTATTGTCTTTGTGTGTGTGCCTCCTCGAGTACTGTATTGTCTTTGTGTGTGTGCCTCCTCGAGTACTGTATTGTCTTTGTGTGTGTGCCTCCTCGACTACTGTATTGTCTTTGTGTGTGTGCCTCCTTGAGTACTGTATTGTCTTTGTGTGTGTGCCTCCTCGAGTACTGTATTGTCTTTGTGTGTGTGCCTCCTCGAGTACTGTATTGTCTTTGTGTGTGTGCCTCCTCGAGTACTGTATTGTCTTTGTGTGTGTGCCTCCTCGAGTACTGTATTGTCTTTGTGTGTGTGCCTCCTCGAGTACTGTATTGTCTGTGTGTGTGCCTCCTCGACTACTGTATTGTCTTTGTGTGTGTGCCTCCTCGAGTACTGTATTGTCTTTGTGTGTGTGCCTCCTCGAGTATTGTATTGTCTTTGTGTGTGTGCCTCCTCGAGTACTGTATTGTCTGTATGTGTGTGCCTCCTCGAGTACTGTATTGTCTTTGTGTGTGTGCCTCCTCGAGTACTGTATTGTCTTTGTGTGTGTGCCTCCTCGAGTACTGTATTGTCTTTGTGTGTGTGCCTCCTCGAGTACTGTATTGTCTTTGTGTGTGTGCCTCCTCGAGTACTGTATTGTCTTTGTGTGTGTGCCTCCTCCAGTACTGTATTGTCTTTGTGTGTGTGCCTCCTCAAGTACTGTATTGTCTTTGTGTGTGTGCCTCTTCGAGTACTGTATTGTCTTTGTGTGTGTGCCTCCTCGAGTACTGTATTGTCTTTGTGTGTGTGCCTCCTCGAGTATTGTATTGTCTTTGTGTGTGTGCCTCCTCGAGTACTGTATTGTCTTTGTGTGTGTGCCTCCTCGAGTACTGTATTGTCTTTGTGTGTGTGCCTCCTCGAGTACTGTATTGTCTTTGTGTGTGTGCCTCCTCGAGTACTGTATTGTCTTTGTGTGTGTGCCTCCTCGAGTACTGTATTGTCTTTGTGTGTGTGCCTCCTCGAGTACTGTATTGTCTTTATGTGTGTGCCTCCTCGAGTACTGTATTGTATTTGTGTGTGTGCCTCCTCGAGTACTGTATTGTCTTTGTGTGTGTGCCTCCTTAAGTACTGTATTGTCTTTGTGTGTGTGCCTCCTCGAGTACTGTATTGTCTTTGTGTGTGTGCCTCCTCGAGTACTGTATTGTCTTTGTGTGTGTGCCTCCTCGAGTATTGTATTGTCTTTGTGTGTGTGCCTCCTCGAGTACTGTATTGTCTTTGTGTGTGTGCCTCCTCGAGTACTGTATTGTCTTTGTGTGTGTGCCTCCTCGAGTACTGTATTGTCTTTGTGTGTGTGCCTCCTCGAGTACTGTATTGTCTTTGTGTGTGTGCCTCCTCGAGTACTGTATTGTCTTTGTGTGTGTGCCTCCTCGAGTACTGTATTGTCTTTATGTGTGTGCCTCCTCGAGTACTGTATTGTCTTTGTGTGTGTGCCTCCTCGAGTACTGTATTGTCTTTGTGTGTGTGCCTCCTCGAGTACTGTATTGTCTTTGTGTGTGTGCCTCCTCGAGTACTGTATTATTAGTCTTCTTTGCAGTCAATGGGATCTGCAGCATTATTCTGTAAAGCCACATCTCCGTTGCTTCCAAATGTATATGCGCTTGAATGCTGATTGTCCATAATTCACTGCTATACGTCAGTTCTGGTTTCTACGTAGCATCCAAGGACACTCTTTCTCAGTTCTAGTGACAAGATTTTGCTGCACAAGATTTCTTTCATGGTCCGGAAGACCGATTTTGCTTGGGCTATTTTACATTTTATTTCATAATCGCATCTCCCATCTGATGTCATGAAAGCACATAGTGTACAGCGAAAGAACAGATTGCTGACGTATGCTTTTTTAGAGGGGGAGGGAGAGAGGGGTTGGGGGTTTTAAGGAACGGGGGGGGGGAGGAGGGTGAGGGCACAGGACTTCTACAAATGAGATTCATTGGAAAGTAACCTTATGCTTTCGGGGAGAAGTGCTTGTCACGACAAGCTGTGCATGCATACCTGTGACGATACATGTTATCATTGGCACTCACAAACTGCTGACGAAGCCACCCGACCTGACTGCTCTGTTCAGATTGCGGCACAAGCATCTGTGTGGCGGGTAGGGAAGATGATTCAAGCTGACAAGCGAGTAACGAAAGACCGCTAAGCAATTGCAAGAAGATGTTCCCATGGGTTAGTCTACAGCTTAATGTATGATCCTAACTTGGTGGGAAACGTTTCGAGAATTACATAGAGGTTGAACGTTAAGTGCAAATGTGGTGGAGACGGCATACCAAGGACTTCTATTCCACAGGGGTTGGTACACCGATAAAGCGATAGGATAAATGTATCAGCGTTGAAGGAAATTATGTTGGGAAATAAGAGACAATGTAAGTGCAATAATGAGTGGTTTCCAAGTTTTTTTTTATAATTAACGCTTTAAATAACCTTTTTAAGCGCATGAGCTGCAGTGGAAAGCGACCCATAGCTGGCTGCTAGCGTCAGGGCCAGCGACCCATAGCTGACTGCTAGCGTCAGGGCCAGCGACCCATAGCTGACTGCTAGCGTCAGGGCCAGCGACCCATAGCTGACTGCTAGCCTCAGGGCCAGCGAACCATAGCTGACTGCTAGCGTCAGGGCCAGCGAACAAGAGCTGACAAGACCCTTCTACACCTCAACGTGGTGATCCTGGATAACAGGCTGCAGCAGGGCAGACTGGCTAAGGAGAAGGGATCGAAGAGGGAATGCTAGCCCGGTACTCAAAAAGTGTTTGCTGAAGTCGGATATGTTGGACCGAAAGGTGCAAATATCGCAGTCAAGCTGTAAACTACGACACAAAGCATTCCGTTCTCTGGACTACATTCTGCTACTTAAGGCCTTTCAGGGTTTAGTAGCGGGAGATTGAGAACGAAGCCAAGCCAAGCCAAACCAAGCCAAGCCAAATAGCCTTTTGTGATCTATTTGTTGACGTGTCCTTGAACTTGTCTTTGTAATTATTAGTATCTTAGTCTTAGTCGGCCTGATCTTCTACATGAGCAGATGTCCCTGCGCAGGTCACAGCTTTGTCACGGGCTGGATGTAGCCAGGAGGAGGATTTCCTGCTTAGCGGGCTAGGCTCGAGCAGCTTATTACTCCGCTGCGTTGGGACAAATGCCGCAGAGGGTGGCTAACCGATGTGCGAGTCCATCTTAATAGAATCAACACTAGAGAAAAATAGACCCGCAACCTGTTAGGCGCCATCTATGCTCCACTTAACAAACTACATTTATGTCACACAGTTATTTGTATCTCGAGCTCAAAACTGACTGGGTGACGATTAGAATTGTTTGCCGTAAGCACAAGAAGCATTTGGAGTCGAGACCAATTTGATTTGAGAATTTAAAACTTGTAATTGCTGGATACATTTACAGTGGGTGGTGAGGAAATAGGTAAGGTCACACATTTTGAATATCTGGGCTCCAGAATCGACAAAAATGGTGACTGCGCGAAAGAAATCAGAAGAAGACTAGCTATGGCAATGCAGAGACAGAACAGCCTGAAGAAATTATGGCAGGGCACCAACAAAACGATAAAAGTAAAAGTCTTGAGAGCCTGTGTTTTTCCTGTGGCAGCTTATGGCTGTGAAGCATGGACGATTACCAAAACTTCTAGACAAAGAATCGAATCCTTTCGAGTCAAAATGTTACAGAAAGATCCTCAGAATACCCTGGACAAAGAAAAAAACAAATGTTGACATCCGGCAAGAGTTGAGCATAGAGGAGAACTGGTTTATCAACTCCATTTTGGCTAGAAAATGCAAATACTTTGATCACATCAAGAGACACAACGGTCTTGAGAGAACGGTGATGGAAGGTATGGTGCCAGGCAAAAGAGGAAGGGGTAGACCAAGAAGACGATGTCACCAAGATATCTAGGAGTGCCTGAGTATGACAGTGGCGGAAGCTGGTGTTTTGGCAAGGGAACGAGTTTCTTTCAGCCAGACTGTGATGGGAGCGACGTTCTACAAAGGACATGCTACATGATGATGATGTGTTCCTGGGTTACTGGACGACCCGTTCAGCGGCAGTTACACCGTTGGCGGTCCCAACTTCTCTTCTAACGGTCTCTGTCTTGGACCACGGTGGACCAGTGAATAATGAGTCGTCCATCTGTGGCATCTTAAATGTTGTTACGCGATTCAAGGGCGTCGGTCCAATACGTTAATAGTCGTCTCCGTGGCCGTTTCTTGTCTCTGGGGTACCATATTGCTGTCGCTGTGCTCCAACAATCGACCGTTCTTCGCGGTAAGTGCCCCTCCAGCGATGCTTCCTCTTGTCTGCATAAACAACCGCATCTTCTACCAGGGACAATTGACGTATGTCCGAGTTGTGAAGACCTTTTGTTCGTCGGCTATGAAACGTGAGGACGACCATGTGTCTCTTGAGGGAGCCTTGGTTCACTCTGACTTTGGACTCCATCTACTTCGCAAGTGTTCATGTTTCCGCCACATAGCACATTACAGGTAGTACTGTAGAGTGGAATAAAGTGGTGCGCAGGTTCTGGTCGTGGATATTGACCAGTACTGGCTTTAACGAAAAGAATACTAGCAGTCCATCGTTGTCGATGAGGACCGCCGACATCATCCTTGTCAGAGATTTCCCTGTTGGGTGTGGGTGCGCATGTGGCTGAACTGGCCAATGCGAGCACGAAAACATCTGCTACATATCGGGCACACGAGGTTTGTAGAAAGTGATGGTGGTCCCGCTGTTCGGGATTTCCGGGTCTCGCGTCTGCTCTGGGCTTTCACAATACGATCGTCTTCGCCGGTAGCTACACCCGATTTGACTGCGCTTCTCCAGTCAGATCTGTTTTGCGCAAGACATTCCCAGGTGTCGATGTCTATCTGGCAATATTTCAGTGAGTCCTTCAGACTGTCTTTAAAACGTTTCTTTGTTCGCCCTCTATCGCGCCATCCCTCTCTCAGCTCGCGTAGAGAAGCTTCTTTGGGAGCCGCTCGTCTGACATACGGACGAGGTGTCCGGCCCATCTTAGTCGTGTCACAAATAATAGAGTCCTATCTAGAGCCAGCTGGACTAACATTCACACGCGTTTGTAGGAACGTCCACTGCGATGAGTTGCCCACCTTGCTGGAATGTCAAGTGAACTGATTTCAAATAACCTTTCATCGGGCAGTTGAGTACAGGAAGGTGATAAATGGGGCGTACTAAAAAGGGATTCAAGGACATCTTGAAGAAGTCTATTAAGTGCTGTCAAATTTCGGGTCGCACCTGGGAAAAACCTGGTCCAAAAGTTCGGCCTGAAAAGGGCGATCAAAAAAAGACATTATAGTTAGTGAAGGTATCCATGTGCATGCAGCAAAGAATAGACGTGATCTGAAGGTTTAGTGCAGAGGTAATACCAATATTAGCTGCTAATGATAGACATTCTTCGTTTTTCGTCTTCGTCTTCTTCTTCTTCTTCTTTTTCTTCTTCTATTTCTTCTTCTTCTTCTTCTTCTTCTTCATCTTTTTCTTCTTCTTCCTCTTCCTTTTCTTCTTCTTTTTCTTCATCTTCTTCTTCTGCGTTCGTTTTCAATTTCCCGCTACAAAGCCCCGAACAGTATTTCGCAAGTTGCAGGATACTGTTCTGAAAACGGAATGTGTGGTGTCCCTAGTTTACAGCTTGACTGCGATATTTGCAGCTTCCGTTCGGACACATCCGTCTTCTGCTGCGATAGCCATATGTGTGGCTTTATTTCCAAGTCGCATTGCGATGAACAATGTTATGTGCTTATCGATGGAGTACATACAACTTTATCATATCATTAGCTAAACGACAGCAGGACCATATCAAGTCCAGATGCAGGATAAACTACACGATGATGGACGAAGCAAAAGACTAGCTGCCAAGTTCATAAGGAAAAACAATGATTACACGAAGGATACAATACAAGGAGACGTAAGTTGTCTCGCAAAGGAAACCAAGATTATGAGCATAATGTACGTGATCATCATCTTCTTCTTCTTCCTCTTTTTCTTCCTCTTCTTCTTCTTCTTCTTCTTCTTCCTCTTCTTCTTCTTCCTCTTCTTCTTCTTCTTCTTTTTCTTCCCGCTTATCCAGTGTGGTCTATCAGCATGGTGTTATGAACATGTATCTAGAACGAGCACTACTGTGTGTCTCATGCACAGTGGCATTCACCGCCTCAGATATTTCCGTACTCCACCATTTTTGTGGTCGGCCTTTGGCTTTGAATCCGTTGTATCTAAATAACATTAATTGTTAGGGTGCTGTATGGTGGTAGCCTTGTTGATGGCTAAACAAATTTTAGTTGCTGTCTTTTGATGCAGTCTAATACTGGTATTGTTTTCTCCAGTATCCTGATGTCTTCGTTTCTGGTCACGTCTTTCCTTATTGCACCCACTATTTTTCGTAGTCAATTCATTTCTGCTGTTACGATGTCTTTTTTTTCAATTCATCTTAGTATCCAGTTTGACATTGATAGCATAGTGTTGGAACGAAAATCGTATTGAATAAACACTAATGGTAGTTATTATCACGTGTTTGCAATTAAATATTGGTGTTAATTGCCCAATTATGATGGCTTGTTGCATCTTTGTTGGATTTGTATGTGTTTATTTGCGGGGTAGATCGATATAGTCACGTGAAAGGGCTAATACGAATACCTAAGTTTGAACCATCATATCTGCAGTGGTGAGAAAAGCCTTAGATAAACCGCCAAGTTTATAATGAGAAAAGAAACAAGTAAATATTTGTGAAAACTTCGTTTTTCGATATTAGATTGTTTTTATTCTAAGACATATTTTCTGCTTGGAGGCCTACAGTAGTGTGCTCACGATGGATTAACAAGTAACAAGCCGCCTAGTAGAGAAGGTGTACACGACGTCAGCTCTCTAGGTTAGCAGGAAGTTGGATAAAATAGGAGAAATAGAAATCCAAGCAAACGAACAACGGACATGTCAAGTTCGTAAAACAATTTTAAAAAAGAAGGTATGCCGTCGCCTCTATGATCTGTGTTTTCGTTTTTAATAAGGTAGTGCATGTTGTAAAGTGTTTTGCGCTTAATGGCTCAGTGCATCGGATTTCAGAACGAAATGCCAATAATGTAACTTCCCATGGGGATACGATATTGCTGTTCTGAGAATGCGAACCCCTGGAGTGTGTTGGTAATGTGCTTTGTCACTAACCGCTCTGCCACTCATTCCCCTCCCTCATTGGCTTTTTTGAAGGGTACTTTTGGTAAAGCAGACGGCCATGTGTATTAGGAAAATGTTTGGGATGATTAATTGAAGGTAAAAATGATTAGTAAGATGAAGAATAAGAAGTCCGAATTACCATTTCATGTAGCAATACATTTTATATTTTGAACGGTATGCGTATTACCTTAATTACTTCCAGTGGCGGCTCATGAATTTTCTTCTCGAGGGGTTCAAACATAGAAATGATAACTAACTAAGAGCACTGAGACATTTTTATATACCAAGTACGTTACTTACCTTCTTTGTAAGCATTAATCAAACTTTCGGAAATGTTACATTTTTCGAGAAGTTGAAAACTGAGAAGATTGTGTTTATGTTTTCTTGATTTTTCATGCTTTTTGATTTTTTCCTGAATATGTTTTAGATCAAACATCTCTTCCTTTACCCAGCTATCATTACCTACCGACAGTAAATTTACAAAACATAACAGAGCGTTTTATCGTTGGAGCACCCTAACCAGGAAATACTGTCATATATAGAGGCTCCGGGAGCAAGATGATGAGCTGCGCATGAGCTGCAGTGATCAGTGACCCATAGCTGACTGCTAGCGAACCAGAGCTGACAAGACCCTTCTACACCTCCACACGGTGATCCTGGATAACAGGCTGCAGCATGGCAGACTGGCCAATGAGAAGAGATCGAAGCGGGAATGCTAACCCGGAACTAAAAAAATGATTGCTGAAGTCGGATGTGTTGGACCGAAAGTTGCAAATATCACAGTCAAGCTGTAAACTACGACACAATACATTCAATTCCCTGGACTACATTCTGCTACTTAAGCCCTTCGAGGATTTGGTAGCGGGATATTGAGAACGAACGAAGCAAAGCCAAGTCATACATAGAAGCATCACATTTGCGTGTAAATGCACCTCGACTCTTACATGCATATTGTTTTTGTTGAATATTTAATATATATACTGGGCGACGACTGTCTTTTAGTTTAACTTTATCTGGTAAAATCAGAGAGCTGGGCGCATCTTTGTTTTAGTTGGCGACGTATTTCAAATCTATAAATACACGTCTGAACGACAAAGCAACAGGCCAGAGCTCACACACGTTAGTCCAGTGTGGCTATGACGCCAGAATGTTAAACGTGCATTGTGTACCTTTGTTTTCGTGGCAACCGATGTGGATGCGAGTGAGAAATGAGCGATGGCCTATCTATAATGCAGGAACAGATACAGGAGAAGTCTTTCTTGGTTCGCCAATAATTGAGCATCTATTCAAAGTATACCGCGTGTGGTCCCAAAGGGTTTTTGTGTTTAACAAGGACAAGAATAGCATCACTGCCTCCACAGAGAGCATGTCGTAAAAGGCGACTAACTGTGTGGTACGGCATAACACCGGCCATTGCTAGGTGGTTTGTTAATAACAGCATAGATGGCGCCTAATAGGCTGCGGGTCTAGTTTGCTCAAGTGTTTTAATCTATTATTATGGACTCGCTCGCACATCGGTTAACCACCCTCCGCTGTACTTGTCTCAACGCAGCGTAGTAATAAGCTGCTCGAGCCTAGTTTGCTAAGAACGAAATCCTCCTTCCGACTAGATCCAGCTCAAGTCAAAGCTGGAACCTGCACACGGACATGCGCCCTTGTAGAAGTACAGGCCGACTTAGACTAATACTATTCAAAGTATTAGTTGCATGATTAATCATTACTATTACTTGTTAAGTAATCAGAAACACATCGCTTAGGAAAAATAACTTTCGGAGGACAGCGCTCGTGAGCACACAGGCAATGGTCTCCAGTGAGTGGATCTTGCAAATTTCTTAAATAATTTTTTAAGCATACCAAACAACACGAGCCCACGTTATGAATGACACCAGAAAACTATTCAAGATCTAAAATTCGCTAAACACTATCTTCCAGAACCATCTTCAGTCATTTCCACTCTCCACCTGACCCCTACTACCCGCCAGCCCCACAAGCCTGCTACACCAGCGGGGTGCCGCATACCGTCTGGTGTGTCTGGAGAAATAATGTCTAGTAGGATAGAGTCCATCTTTTGCCAACGATGAAATCCACGTGGGGGCCAGCCAGATTTGTTGAAATCTGAGTTTTATGTGGAATGGAGATCCATCGTTTATGGCCCGTGTAGAGCTCTCATGAAATTAAGCTGGAATTTAGAAAGTGGGTACTGCAGCTGCTTGGTTGTCTATACATGGTAAAAGTTTGTCCCATAGTAATTACACTACTGCCAGAGAATTAAATTGTTAGAAGCTTAAGTAAAGGTTTGTCGTATAGTAGTTACACTGCTGTCGAGGAATGAAATTGTTAGAGACTTAAGTAAAGGTTTGTCATATAGTAGTTACACTGCTGTTGAGGAATGAAATTATTAGAGACTTCAGTAAAGGTGTGTCATATAGTAGTTACACTGCTGTCGGGGAATGAAATTGTTAGAGACTTCAGTAAAGGTTTGTCTTATAGTAGTAGGCGATGAAGACATGCTGAGCCGAAGACGATTACAGATGACGGGCTGAAATGAAAAGACAGAATCACGAGTTTGTAAATCAGTCCCCTAATTGAATGACCTGATGATGATGATGGGGTCGGGGGTCCGAAACCAGTCCCAGGCGAAATGACCTGATGATGATGATGTGGTAGGGTCCCAAATCTAGCACCAGGACTAAATCACTTAACGATGAAGATGTCAGGGATTCCAAACAAGCCGAATGACTGAAGGACTTGAGGATGATGACCATGGTTTAGCTGAGGCCGGAACGTTGCTATTCACGGTGCTTTTCTCAACATAACAGCTACTCTTAACTGTTTTATCGTAACTTGAAATATCTTTCTGGTCTCACACAACTCATGCATTCACACTATTTACGTCTATAGACCAGGCCTCATTAGTGGCAAATTTATAAATCTACAAGTCACGACACGTTAGTGGGAAATTTATAAATCTACAGATAAGACACGTTAGTGGGGAAATTTATGAATCTACAGATAATGACACGTTAGTGAGAAATTTATAAATTTACAGATAATGATGACACGTTAGTTGGACATTTATAAATTTACAGATAATAATGAAACGTTAGTTGGAAATTTATAAATCTACAGATAATGACACGTTAGTGGGAAATTTATAAATCTACAGATAATGACATGTTAGTGGGAAATTTATGAATCTACAGATAATAAATAACACGTTAGTGGGAAATTTATAAATCTACAGATAATGTCACGTTAGTGGGAAACTTATAAATCTACAGATAATGTCACGTTAGTGGGAAATTTATAATAATTGTATGATTAGTGTAGGACTAGAGTACTCGCTTTTGGTGAAGGTACGGGTTTCATCTCATGGGCACTCAGCTGTAAATGAATACATGGCTTACTGTTAGGGAATGAAAGGCTGTAAAGAAGGCAGTTGGTTATCCCTCCTCACAAACATATTTTGGATTTGTAAAATGAAGTCTCTTACACTTCATCGCCGATAGCAGTGTCTACTACAGGATTAACTATACTTTTATTCAGGGTTTAATATTTTAGAGTGATCAGTATAGTTGAGTTCAGCTTCCATCCACTTGGGCCGATGAGCCCCGTGGGGTTCTTAAGTTATCTTTGCTGGGCATAGTGTGTTACGAATATTAACTTAACTTAGCGTCTTTATACTGGTTTAGAGCACTACATAGTCTGTATACAGCCAGTATCTTTAACATTTCCTTGCTCTAAAAACTATGCGCATCCAATCTATTCTTAAATTCATTAATTGTTCCTGCCTCCATTATTTCCTGTGGCAAAGCATTCCTAGCATTTAGCTCTTTCTCACAAAATTTTTTTTTCGAATATCGAATCTGGACATTTCTTTAGTTAATTTGTAGTTTTTCCCTCTTGTTCTTGTAGGTCATTGTATTTATTTTTTAAAACAACTTGTTGTAGTCTAAATTATCTTTTCCTTTGATTATCTAATAAACCTATATGAAGTCACTTTTGATCTCACCCGAACAGTGCATTCTGACACATTGGTCCTAATAGTTTACGATGGACGATGAACACACGACACACACTTGTATATCAGGTATCCATTTGTCACATCCCCTCCTTCGTGCCCTGTAGCAAAATAATCCTGTGTTACAGGTATGAAGATGGAGTTTATCAGGCCGCATTCTCATGAGATGGCCCAACCATTCTATCGTATATCAGCTCATGTAGTCAAGCTCTTACCAAAAATTCAATGTCCCCATTTTTCATTCTACCTCGATTGGTGATTTATGACCTTTCGAAGACATTTCGTTTGACCTTTTTAAATGTTCCTCCCTTGTGTCTTGAATATAGACAAAGTTCGACACTGATAGCTCACAGTTGATATCAGTATGCTGTTGTTTAGTGCAGTATTTCCCAACCTCTTCACAACCTGGCGACCGGAAAAAATTGGAACATTTGTTCGCTGATGGGTAAAAATAGGATCATTTTTCCGCGGAACGGTCAAAAAGGATAATTTCTTCGCAGACCGGTGAAAATAGGATAATTTGTCCACGGACCGGTGAAAATAGAATAATTTTCTGTGGATCGGTGAAAAAATAATATATTCGCAGACCGGTAAAATATAATAATTAGGGGGGAGGGGGGGGGGGTGTGTGAAGGCGTTGAAAATAGGAAAATTCTTTAGCAGACCACTCAGACAGAAATAAACCAATTATCTAAAACGTATTTTGTGTATTCGTTTTAAAATATAATATTGTAATTTGAACATTCTAAAGTCATTTAAAATAACCAGAAACCGATCCCTAAATAACATTGCAAATAATAAAACATCTAAAACTTTTGAGAAACCAATAATTAATTTCAATAAAGTTAGTGCGAAATACGTTGTTGCTTCTGTGTTATAATATTTGATAAGCACGGCTGCGACATTGTTTCTGAGAGATGAAGAGCTCCATTAAAATAAATTCTATTTCACATTTTTAATTTGTATCCCTGACAGTGCTGAAAAAGGTATCTTATACTAATAGTTAGTCGAAAATACGACCAACAATTTAATAAAGCTTACATCATTTCAATGCGATCTCCGCAGCTCAGGGTTTAGCCGTAATAACTTGCTCGCGGACCGGCAGGACATTTCTGCAAACCTGCAGGACATTTCTGCGGACCTGCACCGAACTGCGGATCGGCGGTTGAAAAACATCGGTTTAGTATACAAGATGATGATGAGTTTAAGCAATTGTTATTATTTATAGATCACAACATACTATTTTTTACACCTTGTTACGCTTTTTATATCAAGCCTTTCACCAGATGTAAAAAATACTTCCCAGATATTTGAACTCTTGTGCTTTCCTGAAGTTGATATTGTTACCATTTATGTTAAGTAGACCCGGTGATTTGATAATCCTCAAATCTTCTGTCTTTGATGTGCTAATATTCATATTATATCGTTCACAGACTGCGCAAAACGCGTTAAATGATTTAGTAGTCTATCTTCATTTCCGTAAATTATATTTCGGGCGCCAGCAAGGAACATTTCATGAATTAAGTTATGTTCCATTACTGGAGTTGCAGTTTGGCAGGTCTCTGATGTTTTCCCATGTAAATATTGAATAGTAATGGTGAAAGCGTACATCCTGTCACGCCCCTCTGATTATGTTAAAAGCATATGTGACCCCGTTATATGTACCTATTACGTTTGTGTTAATATGGTACAACGCTCTCACATAATTCAAGAACTTGATCAGTACGTAGCGAAAATAATTATCTAATGTTTTTTTTTGTCCGCTTGTTTGGTTTTATTTAATTACATATAGAACATTCACGATTGATGGTGATGTTCAATAGAAAATTAACTAAATATCATATCGGAACGGGGTAGAATATACAAGCTCAGTGAATGAGCTGACGGCAGCCAGTGAATTATAGCTGGATGCTTGGATCATGGTCAGTGAACCAGAGTTGGCTAAACCCTGTTCCGTCTTCCCGGTGGCGGCAATGGAGGCAGGCTGCACCGGTTTGACCTGGCTGGGAGTTTGAGGAGAAAAAGTAACGGTGGTCCTAAAAATATAATGCTGAAAGCGGTTGTGTTTGGCTGAAGAGCGTTGATATCGCAGCTACGCTGTAACCGACAACATGGTGTCACGTTATGTTTAAGGAGAAGAAGGGGAATATTTCAGAACATATTTAAAATGAATTATAACACTCTAGCATGGTCATGTTGGTACTGTCAAGATAGAGGGCTGAACGATTATCAACCTACGTTGTGCAGATGACATCGACGGGTTGGCGGATTCAGAAGCAGAACTCCAGGAATGGGTCAGAAGGCTCGATGAAACAGATCTTGGCTATGGAATGGAGATAAACGCTGGAAAGACAAAATTAATGACCAACAACGCCGATAGCTTCAACAGTAGGATAAAAGCTAATGGTCAGGAACTCGAAGTGATTAACCGTTTTAAATTTCTAGGGTTCGATTATTAGTGATGAAGGATCAAAATGTGAGGTGTTGGCCAGAATAGCACAGACAATAGTGGCGCTTGCACGGATTAACAAAGTCTGGCAAGATAAACGGTTAGCACTATGTACGAAAATCAGATTTATGCGTACATTGGTCCTGTTAATACTCTTCTATGCTTGTGAGACATGGAAAGTTATATCTGACTTTCAGCCAAGGATACAGGCATTGGAGATGAGATGTTTCCGAAGACTTTTAAACGTCATGTACAAAGATCGAGTTACAAATGAAGAAATACGAGATAGAATTTCAACAGCAATAGGGCATTTTGAAGACCTCTTGGCAACTGTCAAAAGAAGGAAACTCGCTTGGTACGGTCACATATCGAGATCAAATGGTCTTGCAAATACGATCCTCCACGGAAAGGTACAAGGCAGATGAGAAAGAGGCCGGCCCAAAAAAAAGTGGGAGGACAGCATAAACGAATCTACCAATCTCCGATCAGAAGCGGCACATGGAGCGACTCCTGATAAAGAGGGATGGCTTGAGGTTGTGTGGGTGTCTTCATGTGTGCCCCTAAAACCTTACTGGTTACGGGATGACCTGATCTGACCTGACCTGACCTGACCTGAGCATGAATATTCAGCGTTGAGAGCGAAAATTGTGAAAATTTATTTTCTTTATTTTTAAACCATCTTCCTAGACTCCTCTGCTCCGTGAAATCCCCATCCCACTTTTAATTGGCCTTCCAACCCGCCCTCACGTCCAGCTTGAGCCATTTAATTTCTTCCCAACTCATCAACCGAACCATGTCTTCCCTGGTAACTATCCATCTCTCTACCCCCCCCCCCCCCCCCCCCAATCGTCAAATCTTTTTACACCTCGATTATCGTTTACGCCCCTCATTAACCGTCCAGTCCACACATAACCCAGCGCAACACCCAGCCAATCCCTTCCCCTCTCTCCTCAAGTCGCCGTCCCTCATCGTATACACGCGCACAACATTTCGAATTGGGTCATGGGGGTCACAACAAATACGTCTTTGTGCCGTCACTGTACATATTTCCAAAATTGTGTCTCGACTTTAGCCAACTGTCTCACATGTCAGTGACACGCATTCTTGGGATAGGGGTCAGATGTCCAAATGACAAGTAACTAATAACGTTTAAAAGCGTTCGAAATCGTAATTATACAAAAATTTTGCTGAAATCAATAAAATAAATTAGCATTATAAAAAGAGCATAGAAACAACAAACTTACGTTATACATACCATCATTGCAGGCACACTGTCGTACAGGGATGCTCAGCTTCTGCGAGTTCAGTTTCGCTTTAAAAACAAAAACAAAAATAAAACTGGTCGTTCTGTTTCAGCATGACCACTTACGAAACTCCTAGGATTATGGAAAATACAGGTTGAGAAAGCTAGATGTTTATTTTAGCATGACTTGCAGCTGAGACTATCACATACAGACTGCAGCATCGGGAACATTCTGTAACTGAGGGTATATATACAGACGGCAGCATCGAGAAACTTCTGTAACAAGGAGTATACATACCGACGGCAGCTTCGTATGCTTAGTATTTCAGTAAAATATTTGATTATTTTTGCTCAAATAATTTGATGAATTTTAATTATTGAAATATCCTCTGTCAAAAAAAAAACAACATCGCGGTAGTGCCCTGACAGCCTCTGCTATCGAGAACTAGATCACATATATTTGTTAGGTGAAGTGGCATGTTATTTTTGTCGAGTACTTCTCCTCCTTAACTATAAACCAAGGTACCCGCTTACAGCTTGGGTAGACTGAAATATACTGAGAACAGGGATTGAGTCTGGTCCCATTGCTATGAGAGATGAAAGTTGTCACCACTCTGGTACCCATGCTCTTATGGTAGATATGTTCTAATATAAAAACCTGTTCCTCGTTTGAAGCGGATTGAACCAGTTAATATATGTGGTTGAGTATTTCACTGCCAGAGTCGCTATAGCTGAGAGGAAGATACGAGCGAACAAAAAGCAAAACTATGGGGTTTCCAATATCAATGGAGGGAACCAGCAAATAGTCCTTTGGCAAATGAACGATACAACTCGGAGATCCCGTGCACAAGCTGTGCACGTAATAGAAAAATTAGCAATTGCAAATTGTTTAGAATAAACTGGTATCCGCTGCTTGTAAAAAATTGTGAAAGTAATTAAATTCCTACCTACAACGCAATCTACCACCCACCAGATCTAATTACCAACAGCAGTAACAATTACAACACTAACAAACGTAATATGACACACACCTACCTGTTTGAAACTTCAATCTACGCATTCCAAGCACATCACTGCATCTAAACTGCACCGACAATTAACAGAATATTTGCGCTCCTGTCAGTAAAAATACATTCATACTAACGGCTGTTTTTCCACTCTCTATCGTGTAGTAATTCCTTAAGATCGATAACACGATATTTGAAAGCAGTAATGATCTAGCGACATTAAAAGGTGCGTTGGCACTCAATAATATTTCTATGAATATTCATCCGCCGCTACGTAGCCGACATGAGCTGTGGTAAATTGACCTTGACTGATGACGGGAAATTTGTTAAAATAGTGACGGCAGGCCTAAACTACCATCAGGCTCCCATGAAACTCACTGACCAGAACTGCACCTAATGTCCACGTCGTGGTCCTGGAAAAAAAAAAAGATGTATTGCAGCAGCCTAGTCAAAGAGGTGTTTTGAAACTGCAATCGCATTTGTGGTGAGCCCACTGAGAAGCATTATATTGCACTACAGTATGTCTGGCCTAAACCGGCTTTCGTCAGAACGTGTTTGGGTATAACAAACACCGCTGTATCATGCTATTAGGGATATATCACCAACAGTAACGAACGAAGCTTAAGTACCTTCAAACAATCAATGCGTACAAAAAACACATTATTAATCAAAGGACACACTAAAAAAAACCATTAACTGTAGTCGTAATACAAAAAGAAACCATTCACCAACATTCCTAAAACAAACATTATTTACCAAAATATTAAAAATAACATCAGTAACCAAACAATAAAAAACAACACACTATTAACCAATGAACCCAAAAGAACATCATAACCAAAGTATCAGAAACATTATTAACCAAAGCACCCAAAAGAACATCATTAACCAAAGTACCTTAAAGGACATTATTTAATAAAGTATCAACGTAATATCTTTAAGCAAAGTACCAATAAGAACATCATTAAGCAAAATATCTCAAATAACATCCCTAACCAAAGTATCGAAACGATCATCATTAACCAAAGTAACAACAAGAATATTACTAACCAAAGTACCACAACGATACCGATTAGCCAAAGTGCCAAAAAGAACAATATAGACCAAATTACCAAAAAGGACACTTTAGACCAAAGTACCAAAGCGATATCCATTTACCAAAGTATCAAAACGGACACTTTAGACCAAAATACCAAAGCGATCATCATAAACCAAAGTGCCATAAAGAACACTATGGACCAAAGTACCAAAAAGAACACTAATTTACCAACATTTACATTATAAAGAAAAGAAATGAACAAACAAGGCTAATTTACTTTGCTACAGTGGATTAAAATAACGAGTTAGAAACACGGACAGATGCAATTCAGAAACCACGCTGGAATAAAGACAAGAATATTACTTATCCATGTTCTTGTACACTAAAGAATGGAAACTACCACAACAATGTTTATACCAGCTGCTGAGATCCGCTGGGAAGCTGAGGAATAAATGTCGTTTACACCTGCAATTGCTATATAGATTTTCAATTCATCTACAGTACAAACAACCAAGGTTTTAAACATGTGCGCTCTTGAGCAAGGGACGGTTTCATAACTGCACTGTCACAATCTCCTTGAAGATTAATTAACAAAGTGCCAACATTAAGTTATTTAATAAACGAAAGTTGGGAATGTGGCCGAATGATTTGGATGCCTGCGTGCCCGGTAAAACATTTTTGTTTTTCTGTTGGACGTGAAATATACAAACATAGCCAGCAAACGATGCGGCGACAGCAGTGGCGAAACGGCTTGTAGTCCTCAGCCTTTAAAAACCTTCGACTACCCAAGCAATGGGAAAAACGACACGTTTGTTTTTAAATAACGGCACAAAAAGAACACTTTTAATCAAAAGTGCAAAAATACAATTTACTTCAATATGTTCGGTACTGACAATAAAGTAAACGATAATACAGCAATCAGAGCTTGAAAGTCGACTTCTTGCGTCAGGTTTAGTGACCTAGAGCAGCCTTAAACCATATTACGCAGCCAGATGGCGGCCTGGATATAGACTGCACCCACTCATCCATGACCGTCCACATAATTTGCATCCACCTAGTCTGACTGAGAGAATATGAATCGAAGAAGAAATGCAGGCTAGGTTACAACAATGTGCAGATATCACATCCAACTGTAAACTACGACACAACGGGATAAAGGACGAGCGACGACGAAAAAGATGAAGAAGAAGAAGACGAAAAAGTTGCAAATATAATTCTACTGTTAAACGTCCAGATTGTCAGCATTATTAAACTGTGTGTCAAAAGGAGTATTGCTAAACAAAAGTGTCAATGACTACATTATTTTAATCAGTGTCCAATAGAGTATTGTTAAACAAAGTGTCAATGACTACATTATTTTAATCAGTGTCCAATAGAGTATTGTTAAACAAAGTGTCAATGACAACCTTATTTTAATCAGTACCCAATAGAGTATCACTGACAATCGAACCCAGATATTTAAAAGGGTCAACCACTTCGAGTTCCTGGCCATTAGCTGTTATCCTACTGTTGAAGCCCTCGGCGTTGTTGGTCATTAATTTTGTCTTTCCAGCGTTTATCTCCATACCCTAATCAAGAGCTGTTTCATCAAGCCTTCTTACCCATTCCTGGAGTTCTGCTTCTGAACCCGTCAACCCGTCGATGTCATCTGCAAAACGAAGGTTGGTAATCGTTCGGCCCCCCTTTCTTGACAGTACTAACGTGACCTCTAAGTGCCTCCCTCATAATTCACTAAAGGAATATATTGAAAAGAGTTGGAGAGAGTGTACAACCCTGTCTCACACCAACTGATGTGCAAAACCAGTCCTCTCGCCTCCAATTCATAAGAACTGCTCTGGACGCCTTGTCATACAGGAGTTCATTGACCTTTATAATATTTCCGTTTATTTTATACATCCTCATGGTTGCCCATAGCGCTTTATGCCATACCCTATCAAATGCCTTCTTAAAATCAACAAACACATGATACAATTTTTGCTGCTGTTCTAGATATTTCTCGCTTAGCAGCCTTAAATTAAACATCTACTCTGTAGTACTACTTCCCTGCTCGCTCCTCAGCAATGATGTTCTCTGCTTGGGGTTTCAATCGGTCGAGGATTAATCTAAACATGACCTTGCTAGGGTGGCTGATGAGGCTTATTGTTCTGTAATTTTGGCACAGCTTCAGGTTTCCAGACAGGTAACGGTGTAACCATTGATTTTGTCCATAAGTCCTACCAGTTTGCTGCCGCCCATATTTTGTTTCAGCTGTGTGTCAAGCTTTCCACCACTACCTTCCCCACCTGCCTGTAAAAGCTCTGCTGGTATATTGTCCACGCTGTCCGCCTTCCCTCTTCTCAATGTCTTTACCGCTGCAGCTACCTCTTCCTTCGTTATCAGTTGGATATCCTCTATAGTTGTTGGTGTTCGAGGGATTGTTTTCTCAGGTTCGTGCCGTCCCTCATAGTTGTATAACTCGAAACAGTACGCTCGGTCATTGTCCTCAAATAGGCACTTGCCGCTTTTATCCTGGATCATAAAGTTCCTGCCTTGTCTTGGTGTTGTTACCAGTTCTTTTACCACCTTGCATGTTCTTTTATCGTAATTTATGTTTAATCTCTCTTCGATGGTTTTGCATTGCTCACATATCCACGCTACTTTCGCCTCTCTCATCTTTTGGTGTATCGCTTTCTTGACCTCTTTATATCTGCCGACCTCATCAGGTGGATTATTTTGATTTTTCAGTGGCCTTCTTCTATCACAAAAGTCTAGAATTTCTTTCGTCACCCATGGCTTCTTTTTTATTTGGTGGCATCCCAAGACCTCAGTTGCTGTATCTGTATCCAGTCCCTCTCTGAGAACCAACAGGGGATAAAATCTCCCTCCTACCCTTGACTGGAACACTTTGTTGATTGTTGAGTCTTTCAGTTTGTCCATTTCAAACTTTAGTCACATCTTTCTTTGCGACTCCCTTCAATCGCAGACGCATAGTCATCATAGTCATCAGATCGTGGTCGCTTCCTATATCCGCTGCGGGGAAACTTCTCATTTTGTCGGGGGTCGCGAGGAGTGTGTTTTTTGCGGAGGAACACCGTCCTTCGCTTGTATGTATCTGACTTTCTCTGTTTCCACTTATCTCCTCTCGTTACTGGAATACTTGAATCCTGGTATTCAATCAGACAAGATTGCTTGATGACAGGTAGCCCAAAACTTATTGAATCTGTATCTGTCGTTCGCCCTGGCGTACCATGACTGTCCATTGGCGTCGTGCAGGTCATACTTCCATCTCTTCGACTTGCGGCCGCGCCGGCGGTTGTAGTTGTAAAGTCACAAGAAAGACTCCATCCTCATCCATATATCGTCAGTCATGCGGACTACATGGCCGTTCATCTATCGTCAGTCATGCGGACTACATGGCCGCCCAGCTATCGTCAGTCATGCGGACTACATGGCCGCCCATCTATCATCAGTCATGCGGACCACATGGCCGCCCATCTATCGTCAGTCATGCGGACCACATGTCCGGCCCATCTATACTTTCTCATTGACATGGAGTCGACGACATCCCAGGATTCAGTCTGGTCGCAGATGTCAGTGTTTCGGTAATGGTCTCTTGTGAAGATGTTTAGGACCCTACGCTCCGACGCTCTATTGCACTTTCGGTAACTTGTAGCTTCTTAACTTAACTTAACGTCTTTATACTGGTTTAGAAGACTCTGCAGAGTCTGTATACAACCAGTTCCAATTACATCATCTTGCTCTAGAAGCTGTACGCATCAAATCTATTCTTAAATGCATTGACCGTCCCAGCCTCCACCACCTCACTTGGCAATGCATTTCAAGTATTCACAACTCTCTGGCTAAAGAAATACTTCCTAATATCTAATCTGGACCTCTCCTTAGTCAACTTGTAGCTGTGCCCTCTTGTCCTTGTTGGTGGTTGTACTTTAAAAAACTTGTTATAGTCTACCTTATCCATTCCTCTGATCATCTTATACACCTGTATTAAGTCACCACGAATTCTTCTCTCTTCTAGACACTGTAGGCCGGTTATTTTTAATCTTTCCTCATAACTGTAATTCTGGAATCCCACTATCAGCTTTGTCGCTCCTTTTTGTATTCTCTCCAGCATGTCTATATCCCCTCTCTGAAAAGGACTCCACACCTGTACACAGTACTCCAATCTAGGTTTAACTAATGCTTTATACAGTTTGACTATCACCTCCTTGCTCCTATGTTTAATATTTCTTTTCATCATCCCTAACATTGCATTTGCGTTTTTTACTGCTACCTGAACTTGCTCCCTCACCTTACATGTATGATCTATTATAACCCCTAAGTCCCTTTCTTTGTCTATCTTTCTAATATTGTTCTCTCCAATTCTGTAATTATGTTCCATATTGGATCTACCCATGTGCATGACTGTACATTTATCTACATTAAACTCCATTTGCCAGATTACAGACCATTCTCGAATTTTATCTAAATCCGACCTCAATATTTCCACTTCTGCTTTAGATGAGACACTACTGCATAGTCTTGTATCCTCAGCAAATTTTTCAATAATGGATCCCATACCTATGTCCAAATCATTTATATATATCAAGAATAAAATTGGTCCCAAAACCGAGCCCTGTGGCACACCACTTTTCACTTCACACCACTCAGAGTACTCCTTATTTATGCCCACCCTCTGCCTTCTTGCCGTTAACCAATTTTCAATCCATTTGGCAACTTCCCCACCTATTCCATGTGATTTTAACTTTCGAAATAATCTTTAATGAGGTACTCTATCAAAGGCCTTTGCAAAATCCAGATAAATAACGTCTACTGGCTCCCCTTTATCTAACATTTTGGTAACCTCCTCCATGAATTCTAATAGATTTGTTAAGCATGATCTCCCTCTGGTTAACCCATGCTGACTATTTCTAATTAGATTAAATTTATCTAAATGCATTACAATGTTTTCTTTGATTATTGACTCTAACAATTTACAGACTATGCTCGTTAAGCTCACAGGTCTATAGTTTGCTGGATCTGCTTTTTTGCCCTTTTTAAATAAGGGGATCCAACCTATCTGGGAGTCACATTTGATCGGCGCATGACATGGAAAAGTCAGATTGAGAGAAACCGAATGAAAACCAGAGAAAGAATGGCAATCATGAGGAAACTTGCTGGCACAAGCTGGGGAGCAGACGAAGGCATACTAAAGAAACTGTACACTGGAAGAGTGAGACCAGTTCTCGAGTATGGCATTGCGGCATGGACAACAGCAGCGAAGGCGAACTTCGATAAAGTTAGCAAACTTCAAAACCAAGCCATGAGAATTATAACAGGTGGCATGAAGTCAACGCCAATTGTAGAACTTGAAAAGATTACAAAACTGCAATCCATGACCGATAGAAGAGACTGCAGAGCCCAGCTGCAGTCAGAGAAACTCCGAAGACTGACCGACCATCCAATGCACCAGAGACTAAACAATTTGGGAAATGGGAAACTAAAGCGGAGAAACTTTGCAGAAATAGCCAAAGCAAAGATGCACGAAGATCCCATAAACGCACTAACAACAGCAAAACCCATCACTACTGTACGAAAACCTACCTGGAGGCAGGATATATTTCCAGAGGTGGTAGAAAATATACCAGGTATTGCAAACAAAAACTGCCAGACCGAAAAAGAAAGGAGAGATACTACCCTAAGCTTCATAACGAAAAGCTACCCACGCATGGACTGGATCCATGCATGCACCGACGGTTCTGTAACAAATACTACACAGAACGGAGGGGCAGGAGCATTCCTGAACCTACCAAATGGCAGACAAATAACACTGTCATTCGCTACTGGTAAGTACACAAGCAATTTCAGAGCGGAGGCAGAGGCACTGAGGGCGGCAGTGGAAGAAATGGTGACACACAGTGAAAATGAAAGCCATATAGTCCTGCTTACAGATGCTCTCGCCGTAGTCACAGCGCTAAAAAGCCAGAAAAACACTGAGCTTAATGACTTAAGAGCAGCACTCTGCAAACTGTGCCAGCAGTCCGCACCAAAAAGGGTAGTGGTACAGTGGGTCCCATCACACTGCAACATCCAAGGCAACGATGAGGCAGACAGACTGGCAAAAGAAGGTGCAAGACTACCACAAACAGATACTAGTATGACGTACGAAGAGTCAAAACGGCTTATCAAAGCCAAATACATGACCAAATGGGAAACCGAACATACTGGTTACACCAAAAACGATGCCTATTACCAGTTGAACCGAAGAGAGCAGGTCGTCGTCTTCAGACTTCGCACTGGCCACAATAGACTGAGGTACCACCTATTCAACAAATCGAAGATAGGGTGTACCGACGAATGCCCGTGCGGTACTGGTAAAATGACCACTGAACATCTGCTGCAGAACTGCCCGACATACGAGGATCAGAGAGAGCAGATGTGGCCATCACCAGTGGAACTGCAAGACAAGCTCTATGTCAGTGGCGAGAGCCTCAGGATGACCGCCGCTTTTTTTCGAAAAAAATGGTTACTGTCTGACTGCGTACGCAGAAGAAGAAGAAGAAATAAGGGGATCACTCCCGCATCTTTCCAATCTCGTGGAACAATCCCTTGTGCAAGTGATTGAGAACATAATATAGCCAATGGTTTTGCTAATTGGTCTCTAATTTCAAACAGCAATTTTGGATGAATACCATCTTGACCTGGACATTTATCCAATTTCAACCCCTCCAATTTTTTTAAAACCATTTCCTCTGTAATACAGATTGATCCTAATCCTGCTGTATCCATGTCTCTTTGAAATATATCTACAGGCTCTGGGATCTTGGAGCAGTCCTCTTTTGTGTACACTGTGCCAAATTAGTGATTGAGTAGATTTGCTGCCTCCCTATTTTCACTTATTTTTTTTCCTGTGCTGTCTATGAGAGGGCCTACTTTGTCCTTTGATCTTTGTTTATTTCTAACATAGAGAAGAAGCTTTTACTTTCAGTCTTGATCCTCTGAGCAAGTTTCTTTTCGAAGTCTATTTTTGCTGTTTTATTCGCTTTCTGAGATATGTATTGCTTGTCCAAATATTTTAAATATGTTTCTTTTGATTTACTTGCCTCTATATATTTTGTCCATGCTTTATTTTTAGCTCTTCTACATTTAACTACAATTTTAGTGATCCGCTTTTTACGCTTGGTGTTTACCTCCCTATATGGAACACATTCCTCTTTTAGCATTTCGAGAACTGTTTTAAAACTCTCCCACTCCTGTTCAACATCTGTTCCTCCGACAATATCTTCCCAGATTATGTGGTTCGCTGCCTCTTTCATGCTCTTAACATCTACCTTAGAGTAGTCATATGTTCGTGTGTTTATGTTTACTTCTTTCCCTGCAATAAGATCCCATCGGATGATTTGATGGTCACTTGAGCCAAACAGTTCCCCTACGGTAACGTTTTCAATCATATTTTCCTCTGTAGTAAAAACTAGGTCGAGTATGTTTTTGCCTCTGGTGGCTGCTACTACATGTTGAATTAAAAAATTGTCAGTTATGCACTTAACAAAAGGTTTTGACTCTACAACTGCTTCTGCCATATTCCATTTTATTTCTGGAAAGTTGAAATCCCCCATTAATAATAATTTCCTATCACTTGCCTTAACTATGCTACTAATCAGCTCCTCATCTTCCTCCTTTTGACTTGATGGACATCTATAGCATACTCCATTCACAGTTTTTTCACCCCCATTTACTATTTCTCCCCATACACTTTCATTTTGTTTACCACATGATAAATCCTCTCTGCTCGTTATATTAACAGAATTTATACAGTATAATAAAACACCACCCCCCTTAGCCTTGTCTCCAACTATCCTATTCTTCCTTAACATTGTATATCCCTCTATTTCAAATTCACCATCTGCAATGTCCTCAAATGCCCATGATTCTGTTAACCCTATTATATCTGGTTTTTCTTCCTCTACATACAGTTCCAATTCGTCTCTTTTATTTACAATGCTTCTCACATTTGCATAAAAACATTTTAGTTTGCAATTTTGTTGTTTTTCTACTTTTTGCTTTTGCTGCATCATTTTAATGTTTGGCTTTCCACTATTTAATTCCCACTTCTCTGACCCAAACTCTCCCCTTTAACTACTTCCTCTATAGCACCCTATTTTAGGCCTATCTTTAGTCTCATACTTTGTGCGCAACTGTGTTGCCTGGACGGAGGGTGTGTTGACCAAGGTCCATGTGGGATCCAGAGAGGGAACCCTGTACTCCGCTGCCTCGCGAGGAGGGAGACTTTGATGAGTACTCCTTATCGTATGTGTCGGTGTTATATTTGTGGCTGTCTTTGTAGTGCCGAGTACCGTGTGGATTTTTCTAAATTTTCTTATTCCACCTCTTTTTCCCCTTTATTTGTGTGGCTTCCTTGTCCTTCTATTTTGTGCGGACAAGTTGTTTTTTTGGAGGATATTGTGTTCCCGCAGATGTTTGAGTATTTTGTTTGTGCATGATGATATTGTGAGTCGTAGCCCTAAGAGATGGGTTCTTGAATATTTTACGGTTTTCACGGCTGCTGTTAAACCGTTTTCTCTCGCTGGTCGGGAGGCAGGGTCGTTATCGCGTCATGCACCGGTGATTTTCTGACCGTAAACATGACCCAGATCCCTCTTCGTCTGTATCTAACTAACCAGCAGTTCACAAACACAAGCAGATACTGTTTTACAACATTTGGCCAAAAAACAGAACCCACAGGCTGCTAGATCAATAACCAACCAATCAACCAACCAATCAATCAGTCAACAAATCAATCAACCAACCAGTCAACCAACCAATCAACCAACCAACCAACCAACCAATCAACCAACCAACAAATCAATCAACTAACAATCCAATCAATCAACCTATCAATCAACCAACCAATAAATAAATAAATCAACCAACCAACCAATCAGCCAACCAACCAATCTACCAATCAGCCAACCAACCAAACAACCAATCAACTTAAAAAGGAAACACATCTAGAATAGGCTCACAGTAGTTTAGATTGAGCCAAACAAATATAAATATAAAAATACCTTAAACTAAAACGTTAATTTCATTAGCATTACCTGCCAAGGTAATTTACAGCAAATTATGGTGGTTTCTAAGCAAGTAATTACTCCTCAATTTACACTCAATTATCATTTTTTATTCTGTTAATTTTTTTTAAAAACGACTTTGAATAGCTGACGGGGAGAATCAATGATTTTTTATGCTTTTAAATTTCCATAATTTTTGCAAGTTGTATTTTAAAATGCTTTCGTACATCGTTACCGTTGAATGCATTACATTTTTCTTTCACGAAAGCTGCTCCAATATTCAATATGAAAATGAACATACTTAACACGAAGAACACACAATAGAATGTGAAATCAACCATTGGATGATAAATTGGATAGTAGCTGCCGTAATATGTGCATTTCGCACGTTTGTTAATGAAAAGTTCGCCTCTCTGTATTCTACTGGCGGAGACACGGCCCTTTCCACCACAGACCGTAGTATTTTTGACGATATCAGGACGTATCAGGAGTCAACTATTGTCTTGCAGTCAAAATTACTATATTTTTTTCCACACAACCCGTTTTCATGCACATATCATTTGGGAAATCTATTCAATCTATGAAAATTATGTTCTAGTATCCTCGTTAGTATTCATCTCAAGGGGCAGCGAATTTCCAGGTAAACAACAGAATGTGGAGACAGACGGAGTGGTGTGCAGCCGGGCAAAACAAGTAAAAACATCGTTCTGGGTCAATACTGGTCCACTGATCAGAAAAGAGCTGGTCAATGACAAACTCAGATCCATCAGTTCAGACCCATCCAGTGTGATCATGACTGCGCCTCGGTGACTTCTGGAGGCATGGACATCCCAATCGTCTGCTGGTCACTTTGTGACGAAACTACACGACTGGAATGTAACACTGCTTGTCTACAGAATTTTCTGAGTCACTGTGGTCGAGAGGGCAGGCACGTGCCTCCCAATGCGATGACCAGAAACCATTGAATCTCGCAAGTTTTACAGTGACCCTTGGTCTTACGGAAGGTGGAAACAGAGTGCCTGCATCCTGTACTGCCTCCAGTCACCTTGACGAATGTTTTGCCACACGTCGAAGGTAGCTCGAGACTAGAGAGTGATGTCGATAACAAGCGCAGTTTCATCCTCACTATAAATCCAAATACAGTGTAAGGTACATTATCAAGAAAAAACCGTCTGTTGATGTCGCCATCAGAGCTTGAATGGGAACTAACTAATGTAATCAAGTCATATTAACCAGAGTCTGGATGCGTGTGTGTATCTGTATGTACCTAATCTATTGTTTGTATGGTGCAAAAATTGTTTCATGTCATTTTATGATCCCCTCGCTTTTCCATATTGCCGATAGACTGCCCTTTTCCATTGATGCGCACTGTGTGACTCAGGAAGTCAATACCGCAAATTCGGAATTCATGGTACAATTTTGTGAGAATGGATATATTTACTTCAAGAAAAAAACTTTTACAAAATAGATTTGCATTTGTTGTTTTCTTTTTTTTTTCCAATCAATTTTTTGGGGTTTCATATCATTAATATACAATTAAAAATATAGTGAAAATATAATGAAATGAAAATGATAAATGAAATGAAACGAACAAAAAACTGACATATATAAGGGGCTTGTCATAAGTCTTTACCCTGACTATAAAGAAGTAGCAGGAGAAAGCTTAAATTTGGCACATATGTAGCTCATTCAACTTGTACTGGATTTGAGTATGAATTCCCCTCCTCGACGGGTTGACCCGGAATGGTGCATGGCGCAACACACCTTATTAACCGGATCTGCTACTCTAACGATTTGTCAGAACAATGAAGAAATCAGAGGCCAGAACTGTGATACAATTCTTGATGTTGCATGGAAAAACACCTTCTGAAATACAGAGTAAGATGGAACCAGTGTTTGAGGAATTATGTCCTTCGTAAGCTTCTGTAAAAAACTGGTGTAGGCAGTTTAAGTGTGGCCGTTCCCATGTTGCTGATCTTCCAAGATCAGGAAGACCGTCATCATAGTGCAGCGATGAAAATGCTGCAAGAGTGAAGAAAATCATTGACCAGGATAGGAAAATGACAATTACAAAGATATCTATGTTAACAAAACGGAATGAATAAACAGACTGAAGATGAGAAAAGTGTGTGCTCGCAGTGTCTCGCGTCTGCTGACATGTAAACAACAACAAACGAGGGTTAATTGCTGTGGCCAGTTGCTCAAAATATGTCGGTCGAAAAACATGTTGCCGACCATGTTGACAGTAGATGAGACTTGGGTTCACCATTATGACCCAGATTTTTTCTTTTCCCAAAACTTAAAAAAAAACAGCTGAAAAGAAATCATTTTGACAGTGACGAAGATGTCTTACTGGCTTGTGATAACTGGTTCAGTTCGAAAAATAGATTAGTTTATTGTGAAGGTCTCTTCAATGTCACGCAGAGATGGCAAAAAGGTATAAATTCAGGTGGTGACTACATTGAGAAGGAATAAGCACTGTGCCAAATTTCAACTTTCTCCTCCTACTCCTTCATGGGCAGGGTAAAGACTTATGACAAGCCCCTTGTATACATACAAATGAAAAGATTAAATATAAATAATTAGAGAAATAAATAAATTGAATTAAGTTCTTCCATCTGACTTTATGATGTCGACGATAGCTTCTCTTTTCCATCTGGTTTTGAAACTTCAGCCCTCGTCGTTTCTTTCTCTGATATTCTCAGTACAGCCATGTGTTTAACTTGCTCCAGATGTGTGAGCTTTGCTAACTTTTTTTCGCGTTTGTTTAGGACTGCCGTAAAAAACGTAAGCTCTCCTCCGTGTTGTTAAGCCATCTTCTTCGTCTTCTTCTTTTTCTTCTTCGCCATCTTCTTCTTCTTTTTCTTCCTCCTCCTCTTTTTCTTCCTCTTCTTCTTCTTCCTCTTCTTAATCTTCCTCTTCTTCTTCTTCTTCACGCTTATCCTGTTTTGACTTTTAGCGTCAGATTATGAAGAGATATCCAGAACAATCCCTACTGTGTGCCTCAAGCACAGAGGCATTCACCTTCTCAGATATTTGCGTAAGGTATATTATTTGTGGTCGGACTTTGGTCTTGAATCCGTTGTGTATCAGATCCCACTGTTTTCCCTATGGTTATTATTAACTTAGTACATTATCACACTCATCCACGTCATTCATGACCGCACACAGTAAATGACACAGCAGGTGGCATATTTATTATATAATACTCATACCAGAAAAATGAGTAGTGAAATTACAAACACAATACAATACATATGATCTTAACTAAATATTCCTATATTATATATATGTTAATATAAATATTAACTAAAGCGGAAATTATAAGCATTAGCTATTGATGGAATTCTCAAAATTATCAAAAACCCAGTTCTATTGCCGCACTCACATCACACACACATCTCCTTTACTGCGTCCTCAACACACCATGGAAAACTCTTCCTCTTTCAAATCCCATCAGGCGGGCGATCTGGACATAATCCATTCAATATATTCTACGTATAATCACAACTCTAGAACATACCTCGTTCCCTCGGATTATCTCTATACAAAATGCCCACACACACCTAATTGAGCGGCTGGCCCCAACTCAATGGTTCTCTAACATTCGTACAACAGTCTATCAATCGCTCCTCTATCAAATCGGTGAGCTAAACGAACTCCTATCTACAGTCTCTCTCTCGCTGTCATCCCCTCTCCATCCAGCCTCCACTCCATCCAGCCCCTTGAACTAAACTTTGTCTCTCGTTATATACACTCAAGCAGTATCAGAGCTGACCAATGGATCTCAGGGGGATGGCTCTATTCAGTCGTTATTGGAACGAAATACTTTGCACACTTGTCACTCATCTATCGCAGCAGGCTCCGCTGCCGTCCCATCTGTCACTCACCCCCCCCCCCCCACTGTTCAAATCGGAAGGCCAGTGGTCAGTTCCTACCTGTACATTCTTTCCCCAACTCCGATTCCCTTTGTTGAGACGGTGAGTGACCAGACAGAGAGTGACCTTGGCACGCATTCAGGTACCTTTGTTATCAGCTTCGTCAACCACATCACCCCTGCCCTAAACTCTCTTGCTCCGGATGGAACTGTTACAGTTGTATTAAAATAGTATTGCTTGTTCGAATGTGCTCTTTGGTGGTAGACTTGTTACGTGGCTCAACCATATTAGTTTGTCTCTTGACGTAGTCTAATACTGGTGTTGTTCCCACTAGTCTCCTAATGTCATCGTTTCTCAACATGTCTCTCCTTGTTACACCCAATATATTTCGCAAGCATTCAATTTCGGTTGTTACGATTTGCAGAGTTTCAGTTGATGTTAGCGTCCAATTTTGACATTATTAACATAGTGTCGGGACGAACATCGTGTTGTGCAAAGCTCATTTGGCAGTCATTACCACGTGCTTGCAATCATGTTCTTAGTTCTTAGTTTGACCCTTTCTTCGTCAAGGGGTGGTCACCGTTTAGCGAGTTCTAACTCTGTCGTCCAGTGTGATAGTTGTCTGTCTGTTTTGGGGTTGTAAATGTATTTTTCTAGTGAATCTCTCCAGCGAGTTGGCGGCGTCCCCGAGTTCTCTTTTTGTGGCACTGGTACCCCATGGTGGTTATGGTACTCAATCTTTCAACTTGTTTTCTGGATATATGACCAGCACAGCGGTGTTTCGAATGGTTGACGTACTGCAGTACATCCTTGATGTATGACATTCTTAAAATGTCCCTATTATGTAGTTCGCTCTGTCGCTGTTGTCTGAGAGTTATGCCCACTAGGTGTCTTTCAAGAGATGCGTGTGCTGTTCTCAGTTGTTTCTTTGCTGCTTTTGTTAGAGACTAGGTTTCGGTGCCACACGAGAGCGCTGGCAGGACTACCGAGTCGAAGATGTCCGCACGTAGTCTTTTGTCCTTCGTGGCGTCTGTTGCTGTCATAATGGAGTTGAAGGCTGCCCAGCCCGCATGATCTAACGATCTCAGGTTTTATGTTGTTCTCCATGTTGCATTTATGTATTGGTGTTAATTGTCTAATTATCTAATTTGCCTTTTTGATTCCTTTGTTGGATTTCCTCTGTGATTATTCCTTCTGCTAATATCATGCTCCCTAAGTGTGAGAAATCTTTCACCTGTTTGATTTGCTGCTTTGCAAAGAATGTATTGGTTTGTCCTGCTTGTCTAGATTTTTTCATTACCTCAGTTATTTTTTTCTACGTTGATATTCATGCTGTAATCTTTACATCTTGTATGTCGTTTGTGAATGTATTGTTGTAATTGCATTTCTCTTGAGTATCCCATGATCACGATGATCGACCCAACTGATTCTCATTGAAGCCTATGACAATACACAAATGCTCTCATTTTGTCCTTATTGTGAAACATCTTCTTGAGTTCCACTCACAAGTCACTAGCTGCACAGTTCTCGTCTTTCCTCTTCTACTATACAGAACCACCCAACACGTTTTTACCAAGCTTTCGTGTTTAATTTGCGTTGACTTATATTTCTCCTATTTTAGCAAACTTCCCCATAAGCTAGAGACCTGTTTATAAAATCTTGACTCCTGTAGTTCATACAAACAACCAAAAACTTTTTTTAAATTAAAAAACATTAAAAATTTAAAAAAAACATTTTAACATGTAAAAAAAAAAAAAATTAAAATTAAATCGAACCACATCTTAGTACAAATAAAATCTTGTATTGACAAACGTTTTCTATATTTACTTTCTATATATACCCACTGTGTTTCAATCTAGCGCATGTCTGGTTATATGGCCGATCTTCTTTCTGTGAGTATGCACAATCCATCTTCAATTTGTCGTATTCTTCAGTCATATCCATGCTCCTCAGCAATTGTATTGAAACCTTCAAAGCTTGCGTAGATCTGTTATCTCGAGACAGCTAGTTCTCATGGCTGCCGAGGAGCTGACACTCCGACTTCCACAGCAGTTTCAGAGTGGACGTTAACTGACCTTCTCGATCGAGGCGAAGCATAGAACCTCCACATTTTCTTTGCGTGCCTTATTGTTCTATTCCCCAACGCGGTGTGCGTTACACTGCGGTTTTTATTTTGCACATGTCGGCCCAGTCCACCCGACTTCGGCATGCATTTAATGTAAGGGTCTGCTTCCTTCAGCATTTTCTAAGGGTTTGATTCCTCGGGGTAACCGCCGGTGATGTGGTGGGGATCGAACCCAGCACCTTCGGTCTGTGAGCCGTGTCACTTAACCACGTCGTCTCCAGAGAACCTGCACTACAACTGGCACGTTCCTTTAAACGTAACCTATGCCCAAGCATTTGCAATAAAAATAATATTCGCCGAAAAATTTAAGGACGTTGCGTCGATCGACCACTACCATAGCCAGCTGCTGATGTTTGTACCCAAACCTCGTCCAGTGCTGAAGGAGAGACTGCTATCTCCCGTAGCCACGTAGACCAGGAGTGACCCTTCCACGTCTCCAGCTGACCTGTGGGAGACCGTTGTTACACGTAACAAGGGGACGGCGTGGGCTAGTGGTTAAGTGACACGGCTCACAATACGAAGGTGCTGGGTTCGTTCCCCATCACAGCACCGTCCGTTACCCAAAGGAAGCAAACCCTTAGAAAATGCAGGAGGAAGCAGACCCTAACATAAAATGCATGCTGAAGTCGGATAGCACTGGGCCGACAGGCGCAAAATAAAAACCACAGTGCAACGCACACCACCTTGGGGAAAAGAGAAATAAGGCGAACGAAAAAAAAAGCAACAAACAAACAACAAAAAACCCCCCAAAAAACCCCGTAACTGATTTAAGCATGAGCTGGTGGGCCGGAACTTTCTGATCCAGTCGGACCACATGTCTGAACACAGACACGCGGCGACGGACCAGAGTGTCTGGGATGGAAGGAAGGCTCGTGTTTACAGAGACCTCGACATTACGACAAGATCAAACCACCGGATACCGAAGATGCATCGCTGTTTGCGCATGTGAAAGGCATCGAGTCTTGATATGTCCTGTTTAAGTTCGGTCCATCGAGTCTTGTTATGTCCTGTTTAGGTTGGGTCCATCGAGTCTTGATATGTCCTGTTTAAGTTGGGTCCATCGAGTCTTGTTATGTCCTGTTTAAGTTGGGTCCATCGAGTCTTGATATGTCCGGTTTAAGTAGAGCCCAAGTCTCTGAACCACACAGGAGAACACGAATTACATACGTCTGAAAGATTTCTTTTTTGGATCCGACAAAAAGTCTGCCGATATTCCACACGTGGAATAAGATCGTTCATAACAGCAACAGGAAGTCAGATCTGCCTTAACATGTCAAAAGCACTACGTCCTTTGGATGAAAATGAACTACCCTAGTATGTGAATTCAATAATTATCCCCACCACCCCCCCCCCTTTCCGCCCCTCATCGTGTGACCATGGACAACAATAGTTTCAAATTCTTAAACCAACTTCTCACTGTATCAGTGTGATTATTATCATCTCTGGCGCACACAGACCTCTTGAAAACTAGTTCACAGATAATAGCGCATTAAATATACCTACAGTCATGCGCTGAAATGCCAGATCAATTTCCCTAAATTAATAACAAAAACAACACATTTTTAAAGGATTTGAGATAATGAATAAAACTAAATAGATAACCGTGTCACACACACTTATAATATTTGTATAAGAGAATGCTTGTCTCTTGTTAGTTGCAAAATTGTGGGTTATGATGTGTGTCAATATTTAATCATTGCCAGAGCATGATTCTGAGGCAAGGACTGTTTAGTTGTTATTGATGGATAGTGACAGGAGACCAGTTTACGTAATCAACCGTTACTCGCATCAATGTCAGTCTGTTTCTAGGATCGTGATTCAAGTCTTTTGTCTAAAATGTATAAAAATAACTGAATGAATGCACAAGGAAAAGATAATCTGATTGATCTTTCTTGTACTTCTGATTTTTGCTTGTTTAATACCACTGATAGTATTATTCTTTCACAGAGGTGTCTGCGTGTTTGGTATCAGTGATATTATTGTCTGTAACACAGGTGTGTCTGCGTGTTTGATATCAGTGATATTATTGTTTGTAACACAGAAGTGTCTGCGTGTTTGATATCAGTGATATTATTGTTTGTAACACAGAAGTGTCTGCGTGTTTGGTATCAGTGATATTATTGTTTGTAACACAGGTGTGCCTGCGTGTTTGGTATCAGTGATATTATTGTTTGTAACACAGAAGTGTCTGCGTGTTTGGTATCAGTGATATTATTGTTTGTAACACAGGTGTGCCTGCGTGTTTGGTATCAGTGATATTATTGTTTGTAACACAGGTGTGCCTGCGTATTTGGTATCAGTGATATTATTGTTTTTAACACACGAGTGTCTGCGTGTTTGATGTCAGTGATATTATTGTCTGTAACAAAGGTGTGTTTGCGTGTTTGGTATCAGTGATATTATTGTTTGTAACACAGGTGTGCCTGCGTGTTTGGTATCAGTGATATTATTGTTTTTAACACACGAGTGCCTGCGTGTTTGGTATCAGTGATATTATTGTTTTTAACACACGAGTGTCTGCGTGTTTGATGTCAGTGATATTATTGTCTGTAACAAAGGTGTGTTTGCGTGTTTGATGTCTGTGATATTATTGTTTGTAACACAGGAGTGTCTGCGTGTTTTATGTCAGTGATATTATTGTCTGTAACAAAGGTGTGTCTGCGTGTTTGATGTCTGTGATATTATTGTTTGTAACACAGGTGTGTCTGCGTGTTTGATGTCAGTGATATTATTGTCTGTATCACAAGTTTATTTTCTTGTTCGATATAAGTGATATCATTGTTTATAACGTAGTTTTGTCTGTTTGTTCGATACTAGACCTGATCATCACGTAGAATGAGGTCAAGACCATAATTAAATCCAACTTCAAGGAAAAAATGGATTGATCAACATTCCCGCTTCCTCAAATAAAACAACTGCTTTTATTTAACTAGAGAATATCAAGTCGTCATTCCCAGAGACCTGGATATAACAGTCTCAATGGTCATCTTTAAAACAAAATTAGGATCAGGACAGATAATTGGTGTCTATGTGGGAAGTATACAATGACCGTGGAAAACATACACAGCTAACAGGAACATCGGGAACAGTGCTAAGATCGCGTGAGATATAAAAGACAAAACCTATCTTTCTATCTTCTTCTTCTTCTTCTGCGTACACAGTCAGACAGTAACCATTATTTTTTAGAAAAAAGCGGCGGTCATCCTGAGACTCTCGCCACTACCATAGAGCTTGTCTTGCAGTTCCACTGGCAATGGCCACATCTGCTCTCTCTGATCCTCGTATGTCGGGCAGTTCTGCAGCAGATGTTCAGTGGTCATTTTACCAGTACCGCACGGGCATTCGTCGGTACACCCTATCTTCAATTTGTTGAAGAGGTGGTACCTCAGTCTGTTGTGGCCAGTGCGAAGTCTGAAGACAACGACCTGCTCTCTTCGGTTCAACTGGTAATAGGCATCGTTTTTGGTGTAACCAGTATGTTCGGTTTCCCATTTGGACATGTACCTGGCTTTGATAAGCCGTTTTGACTCTTCGTACGTCATACTGGTATCTATTTGTGGTAGCCTTGCACCTTCTTTTGCCAGTCTGTCTGCCTCCTCGTTGCCTTGGATGTTGCAGTGTGACGGAACCCACTGTACCACTACCCTTTTTGGTGCGGACTGTTGGCACAGTTTGCAGAGTGCTGCTCTTAAGTCATTAAGCTCAGTGTTTTTCTGGCTTTTTAGCGCTGTGACTACTTCGAGAGCATCTGTCAGCAGGACTATATGGCTCTCATTTTCACTGTGTGTTGCCATTTCTTCCACTGCCGCCCTCAGTGCCTCTGCCTCTGCTCTGAAATTGCTCGTGTACTTACCAGTAGCGAATGACAGTGTTATTTTTCTGCCATTTGGTAGGTTCAGGAATGCTCCTGCCCCTCCGTTCTGTGTAGTGTTTGTTACAGAACCGTCGGTGTATGCATGGGTCCAGTCCATGCTTGGGTAGCTTTTCGTTATGAAGCTTAGGGTAGTGTCTCTCCTTTCTTTTTCGGTCTGGCAGTTTTTGTTTGCAATACCTGGTATATTTTCTACCACCTCTGGAAATATATCCTGCCTCCAAGTAGGTTTTCGTACAGTAGTGATGGGTTTTGGTGTTGTTAGTGCGTTTATGGGATCTTCGTGCATCTTTGCTTTGGCTATTTCTGCAAAGTTTCTCCGCTTTAGTTTCCCAGTTCCCAGATTGTTTAGCCTCTGGTACATTGGATGGTCCGTCAGTCTTCGGAGTTTCTCTGACTGCAGCTGGGCTCTGCAGTCTCTTCTGTCGGTCATGGATTGCAGTTTTGTAATCTTTTCAAGTTCTACAATTGGCGTTGACTTCATGCCACCTGTTATGATTCTCATGGCTTGGTTTTGAAGTTTGTTAACTTTATCGAAGTTCGCCTTCGCTGCTGTTGTCCATGCCGCGATGCCATACTCGAGAACTGGTCTCACTCTTCCAGTGTACAGTTTCTTTAGTATGCCTTCGTCTGCTCCCCAGCTTGTGCCAGCAAGTTTCCTCATGATCGCCATTCTTTCTCTGGCTTTCATTCGGTTTCTCTCAATCTGACTTTTCCATGTCATGCGCCGATCAAATGTGACTCCCAGATAGGTTGGGTTGTCGTTTGGCTGCAGGATTTTGCCATTTAGGCTTAGTTTGGTACTTTGGGGTTTTAATGAGAGCGAGAATATTGTGCACGTGGTTTTCTCCTCGTTTATTTTGACCAGCCATGAGTTCGCCCACTCTTCCAGCGATGTTAGGGCCGTTTGCATCCGATTTCTTGCTATGGTGAGATTCTTTTCAGAGGTCCACATAGCCAGATCGTCTGCAAACATTGAGCTATGGACTCTTCTTGGTATATTCTCTGTAATATCGTTTATATATACCAGGAAGAGTGTGGGTGACAGTACTCCCCCTTGGGGTACTCCCTGCTCGAGTGTCACCTTTTTGCTCATCTGCCCTTGTACTTGGACTCTGGCCGTTCTTTGTTTGAGGTAGTGGTTGATCCACTTGTACATCTTCCCACAAACATCACTTCTTCTTAGCTTGACTCTAAGTCCGTCCTTCCAGACTTTGTCAAATGCCTTTTCCAGATCCACCCAAACAGCTACTGTGTGTTTCTGTGCCTGGTAGGCATCTTCTATCTCTTGGGCTATGAGGATGACCTGGTCCTCAGTGGATCTGTGCTGTCTAAAGCCGGCTTGCTGTGGAATTAGTATTCGTTTTTCTTCCAGATGCCACATCAGTCTGGTGTTTATCATCCGTTCCATCAGCTTGCCGACACAGCTCAGTAGGCTTATGGGCCTGTATCCATTCGGATCTGTTTTGTCCTTTCCTGTTTTTGGTACTGGTACCAGTATTGCATCTTTCCATGCCTGGGGTACAATACCCCTTTTCCAGCTTTGGTTCAGGACTGATAGTAGTTTTTTCTTCGCTGTTTGGCTCAGCCCCATCAGCATTTCGTTTGTTATCCCGTCTTTTCCGGGAGATTTCCTTCTCTTTAGTGTTCTCATAGCCTCTTCCATTTCGCGCATTGTTAGTTTGGCCATCATGTGCTCTTCAGGAGCCGTATTTATGTTTTCGTGCCCCTTTAGCTCTTCGCTAATGTCTGTATGCTTATCTGCAGGGACCTCGATGTGGTTTGCTCTGGCATAGTGATCGACAAAGGCGTTTGCGGCTTTCTTACCTGTGATCAAGTTCTCGCCTTGCTTGATAGTAATGTGTTTATTTGACGGGGTTTCGTCGTTCATGGCTCTGACTAGCTTCCATAGTTTGTTCCCTTCTTTGTCCAGGTTTAAACTTTCCGTTTTATTTTTCCAACTTTCTCTTGCTGTTTGCTTGAGAGTGTGTTTGTACTTCGCCGCGTCGGCTTTGAGGGCGATGTTTGCCTCCACGGATTTTTCTCGTTCTGCCATGTTCCTAGCATTTGTTACTGCATCTTCCACTTTCTGTAACTCATCATTCCAGTAGGGCTTATAGTTTTTATCTTTCTATCTATCTTCGGGCAACTTGAGTCGTTAGTTGTCGTGGCGAGGTGTGACCTCCTTTGTTTAATATTTTTGGGCAGACAAAATCAGCTGGTGACTTGCCAGATCAATCTTAGCATCTGTTACCCACCTAGTGGTCGGTAGAACCTGGAAAATACGATCGCATATTTTTGGAACTGGTGGTTGTGGAAGCGTCAATTAGAGCAACGTAGACCCGCAGTTTGTCAGGCGCCATCTATGCCGGTTTCCACATAACCTCCTTTTGCAACATATTCTCTGTGGGGTGAGAATCCCTAGAATAATTCGAGTAGTTTTTTAACTTGAATATTGTGGTTAAACCTACTTTTAAAAATTTCCAACAGCCAAGGTATTTTTAACTTGCGCACCACTGCACACGGGTGTCTGGTCTCACTACTCAGAGATCAGGGCAAATTGTTACCGGATGATCCACGGGAAAAAATACCAGTCGCCACTGTGATGAAACCGGCGACCTCCAGCACCCGTGGCAAACCTTACCTCAGATAAAACAGCCTCACACACAACGAATGAAATGTCCTCAGTGTCCACGATGTCCTCTGAAAAAGAACCAGGCACACTGATCTGAGAATGAACGAGAAAGAAGATACCAGTTATGTTACAATGGTTTATCACATCCGGTTGTCTGCATGTTTATCAATAAAGAATCCCTATTTTGTTCATCATTGCCAAGGTGTGTCCTCCATTCACCATAATTGTAATCTTTTCTTAATGACATATTTAAGTCATCCATTTTGTATCATCTTTTTTGTGTACCTTATAGTTTCAAGAGGATTGGATACCTGGCCCTGTGGCAACGCTTCTCAATTAGACCTAGATTGGAGTACTGTGTAGAGGGGATGTGAACATGCTAGAAAGGATACAAAAAAGAACGACTAAGCTGATAATGGAATTCCAGAATTACATTTATGAGGAAAGACTAAAAAAACCGGCCTACTGTGTCTTAAAAAGAGAAGAATTCGAGGTGACAATACAGGTTCATAAGATAATCGAAGGAACGGATAAATTAGACTAATAACAAGTTTTTCACAATACAACCACCTACAAGAACAAGACTACATAGCTACAAATTAACTAAAGAAAGGTCCAGATTAGATATTAGGAAATATATTTTAGTCAGAGAATGGTGAATTTAAGTTCAATGCATTGCCACATGAAGTAGTGGAGGCAGGGACAATTAATGCATTTAAGAATAGATTGGAAGCGCATAGCATTTAGAGCAAGGAAATTTAAATGAAACTGGGTGTATACAGACTGCAGTCTTCTAAAACAGTATAAAGACGTTAAGTTAATATCCCGTTTATAACACAAGAAAAAAAAAGATTCTTAACCGTCCTTTACGGAGTACACAACAAGGATACCGCCATCTTGGTTGCTATATAACGTCACAATCCAATTAGTACTGCGTGTACTGCAGTACTAAAATAGTCTCTTCGTTATGTCTTCATTGGATCTATTAAAATCCTTCTTTCTCTGTGGATTATTTGACATTTCATAATAATCAACAACCAGAAGTGGTTATTAGAACTACGCATCAGAAAGACAAGTATTTTAGCAAAGTAGAAAAAGCTATGTCCACGGAACAACATAGAAGAATGGACAAAGCACACATTTCAACTGGGTGGGTTCATCAGCTGGTGGTCAGTGCAATTCCGGATTGACAGTTACTCAATTTTTATTTGTTTGCTGTTAAGTAAAAATGTTTACTAAGTCCTTCCTTTACTTCTATTTTAGATTAGAACATATATTGCAGATGTCTGCTTTACTTCTATTTTAGATTATAACCAATGGTGTAGATTTCTCCTTTACTTCTATTTTAGATTAGAACGTCTATTGTAGACGTCTCTTTTACTTCTATTTTAGATTAGAACTTCTATTGTATATGTCTCCTTTACTTCTCTTTTAGATTAGAGATCTCGCTTACTTCTATTTTAGATTAGAACTACCGCTGTAGAAATATAATTTACTGATTCACGCAGTGGAGCAGTTTTCCCGGTTTAAGAGCCGGTAGTTCGATAATCAATATTTATAAAGTGAATCTAGCACCGCTCATTGTTGTTTGTTTATCGTCGACACAGAAATTATCGATTATGTGTTGTATGTATTGTATAGGGAAGTTGTGGCGTGACAATGTCTATATTGTGTGAGGGAGTTTAATACAGGTTCATAAGATAGTCAACGGAAAGAATAAATTAGATTAACAAGTTTTTTCTTCCTTCAAAATACTACCATCTACATGAACAAGAGGGCTCATCCACAAATTAATTAAAGAAAGGTTCTGGTTGGATATGAGGAAATATATTTGTAGTCAAAGAGTGGTGAATGCTTGAAATAGTGAAAGCAGGGTCATTTGATGCATTCAAGAATAGATTGGGTGCGCATAATTATATTTAGGTCAAGTTAATGTAAAAGAAACTGGTTGTATACTGAGTCTTCTAAACCAGTATAAAGAAGTTAGGTTATTTGGAGTGATCAAAACTTTGGCCTATAGCCTACAGTTGTAATAGTTAGGCCTAGAACGGTAAAGTCAATGTAGACTTATTTTTGAGGGGCGTCTCTTATTTAGTGGAATCACCAAAATCAGGATCGAACAAACTAGAGAGCTTGTTGCACAGGACGACCCTCGTTATAGTCAGATGAGGACGACACACTGGCCAATTGATTCAACCCTTATCTCAAAGATGAACAGGGATAAAGAGGAGATCCAGAAAACGGAGGATTTTCGTCTAAAGGCGTACAACTCAATGAGCGAACATTGTATGTAAGTCGCATGTCTTTTTACAGAACGTAGCTACTTACAACTGCCACCTATTTGGCTGTTATAAATTTCTTGGCAAGTGTGCAGTACGGTAGGTTGCCATTACTTTCCGTAGGTGGAGGAGCATTCGCCCGAGAAAAAAAACTTTGTGTCTGCCAAACTGGACACAAGTGGGAATCGAACCCGGAACGTTATGATTGTGAAACCGAGAGAGTTTCATCTCTAAGCCACACAACCTCCTGAACGAACACACAAAGATACTTTCTCATTTGAAGCGGGGCGTAATTGTCACAAGGAGGTCAATGGTTTGAATTCAAATTGAGGAAAAAGATACAGCAGTGAATGAGTTGATAACAGCCAGCAACTCATAGGTGGTTACTTGCATCAGGGTCAGTGATCAAAAACTGACCAAGGGTTATTCCGCCTCCAATGGGTGACCCTGGAAACAGACTTCATCCATGCAGCCTGGCTTGTAGACTAGCGATAGAAGAAGGAAAGCAAACACGATTCCAAAATTGTCGTGCTGAAATCGAATGTGTCGGCGCGAAATGCGCAGATATAGCAGAACTTCGCTGTAAAATACGAAATGACGTCACGACCGTTCTTTTCAGATGGACGATGAAGCAGAAGAAAGGCCACCATTGGAGACGGTTCCTTGCATGAAGATTACGTCAAAGCTTGTGTCTATCTTTTCGTTCTTTCTGTAATAATTTGTTTTGCACGATGATGTTACTAGCGCCATGTACAACTCTATTCAGTCGCTTTCTACATCATGAAGTGGATCTATTCTCTCCTTCCCATTTTGGGATCTTAAAATCCATAAGGAAAAAACTCATGACCCATCATCATATGCTACATTATTTTGAGATCGTATAATCTCATTCTTCTTCTTCTTCTTCTTCGTTCTCAAGTTCCGGCTATCAAGCCCCGAAAAGAGCGTTACAAGTAGCATGAAGTAGTCTCGAGATTGAAATGCAGTATGTCATAGTTAACAGTTTGACTGCGATATTTGCACCTTTCGGATCATTACATCTGATTTTAGCATGGCATTTTTTAGGTACCAGGTTATCCGTCCCTCTTCGATCCCTTCTCCATAGCCAGTCGGCAGGGCAGTCCTGCAGTATATGTTCTGGTGTTTGCTTGGCTGCTCCACAGTAGCAAGTCACGGTGTTTTCATGAACCCATTCTGTGGAATTGGGTCTTGAGTCTAGAATATCCCGTTCTGAGTCTGAAGATCTTTCTCTGCCATCTCTGCCAAGTTTGTCTATGTTGTTATTTTCTGGCTTGAATTATTTGTGCTTTTCTCTCCATTCGTCCTCACATATCATTTTAAGGGTGTCTTTGCTTCTTTATAGATCTTTAGATGGCGAGTTTGCGTGCCAACAAATAACCAAAAAGACACCCGCCACTCCTTCTCCACTACCCACCCCCAAAAAAGTACACAAGACATGATATTAAATGAGCGGTCCAAGTTCCTCGACATTAAGTGATATGCCAGGAAAGAGTGAGACACGGCATGCCAGTTATGAATTAGAATGGACCAAACTATAAATGGGCACTACGATTGTACGTTCATTGTTTGATATTTCTTTGTTTATTGCGGTATTTATTTGTTGTTGTTACTTTTGCGCGTGATATATTCATCTTTCGTATGTTCTCGTTTGTATGAAATCATTTTCACCATTTTTTTTTGGTTTGGTCCTCTCTATTTCATAACTTGCACGTGGCGTCTCACACGTACCTGGTACATCCTGTTATGGCAGCGAACTTAAACCGGACATTTTACGTCATGTATTTTTCTTTTACTTTCTCTGAAGTGGAGTGACAATTCTCTTCCTTGCTGCATTTCTTCCGTGTCGGTAAATCAGGTGCCCCTTTTCAGCAGTGTAAACTCTAACGTGTTAGCTGCGATCCAAGAAGATACTTTGTCGAGAGAAACCTTTGGTCTACCACTTTGTTGCTCACACACTAGTTTGACGACCCAAAAAACGCGTTTTGGCGTTCATTATTTCCCCAAGAGAAGCCATTCTGACGGTGTCAGTGAGTCATTAGGGCACAGTGTAACGCTGAAGTCAAACTCATTAGAACGGTCCCATTAGGACACCATTAGCTGGATCCTTTTCGCTGTCAAGAGACGGAACTCCTCTGAATCTTGGCTCTGGAATAAAACCTCTTTAATCCATCAGTGACCAGAAACTAATAGATCGGTTATGAACAAAAATGATTATGGTTTAAGATTTTGCGTAAGAATGAGCAAGACGGTGTTTCACTCATTCATTCCGTTAAGCTGATGGATCAGTGTGTATGTTATAGTGGAACAACTGATTTGTCTGTTAGTCAGGAAAAGGTGACGAACCTTTTTGTCACGTAAAACCGATACTGATCAGATATGTTTGGGTCAGGTAAAAATATACTGATCGAATATGTTAGGGTCAAGTAAAAACATACTGATCGGACATGTTAGGGACAGGTAAAAACATACCGATCGGATATTTTAGGGTCAGGTAAAAAAAACATACTGATCGGATATTTTAGGGTCAGGTAAAAAAAAAATACTGATCGGATATTTTAGGGTCAGTGAAAAACATACTGATCGGACATGTTAGGGTCAGGTAAAAAACATACTGTTCAGATATTTTAGGGATAGGCAAAAAACTTACTGATCGGATATTTTATGGTCAGGTGAAACATACTGATCGGATATTTTAGGGTCAGGTAAAACATACTGATCGGACATGTTAGGGTCAGGTAAAAAACATACTGTTCAGATATTTTAGGGATAGGGAAAAAACTTACTGATCGGATATTTTATGGTCAGGTGAAACATACTGATCGGACATGTTAGGGTCAGGTAAAAAAACATACTGATCGGACATGTTAGGGTCAGGTTATAAAACATACTGATCGGACATGTTAGGGTCAGGTAATAAAACATACTGATCGAACATGTTAGGGTCAGGTAAAAAAACATACTAATCGGACATTTTAGGGTCAGGTAAAAAACATACTGATCGGATATTTTAGGGTCAGGTAAAAAACATACTGATCGGATATTTTAGAGATAGGCAAAAAACTTACTGATCAGATATTTTAAGGCCAGGTAACAAAAATACTGATCGGATATTTTCAGGTCAGGTAAAAAAACATACTGATCGGATATTTTAGTGTTAGGCAAAACCTTACTGATCGGATATTTTAAGGTCAGGTAAAAAACATACTGATCGGATATTTTAGGGTCAAGTAAAACATACTGATTGGATATTTTAGGGTCAGTTAAAAAATATACTGATCGGATATTTAAGGGTCAGGTAAAAAACATACTGATCGGATATTTAAGTGGTAGGCAAAAAACTTACTGATCGGATATTTTAAGGTCAGGTAAAAAGCATACTGATCGGATATTTTAGGGTCAGGTAAAAAACATACCGATCGGATATTTTAGGGTCAGGTAAAAAACATACTGATCGGATATTTTAGGGTCAGGTAAAAAACATACTGATCGGATATTTTAGGGATAAGCAAAAAACTTACTGATCGGATATTTTAAGGTCAGGTAAAAAAAATACTGATCGGAAATTTTCAGGTCAGGTAAAAAAGATACTGATCGGATATTTTAGGGATAGGCAAAAAACTTACTGATCGGATATTTTAAGGTCAGGTAAAAAACATACTGATCCGATATTTTAGTGTTAGGCAAAAAACTTACTGATCGAATATTTTAAGGTCAAGTAAAAAACATACTGATCGAATATTTTAGGGTCAGGTAAAAAAAACATACTGATCGGATATTTTAGGGTCAGTTAAAAAACATACTGATCGGATATTTTAGGGTCAGGTAAACACATACTGATGGGAAATGTTATGAATTTCTCCAAAATGTCTGAAGTCGGATGTGTCGGACCGAAAGGTCGTGGTCAAGTTGTAAACTGCGACACAGCGCATTCCGTTCTCTGGACTACATTCTGCTACTTGCAAAGACCTTTTCATGGCTTTTAATAGTGTCAGATTTAGAATGAACGACGAAGAAGAACTAGGAAAAAGAATATTCTAAACTATCTATTCGATAGTTAGAATTTTTATCAGACTAAACACCGAATTAAACGATTAGAAGAAAAAACGTTTGTGCAGGAAATGAACTGTGATATCTGAGGTCAGGGTAGTGTGAAAAAAAAATGACATCCAATTGTTTGTTAGCGTCCTTAGCAACACTTCGCGCAAATTATGCTCGGCAATTTCAATAATTCTTTATTTTGTACAACTGTTATGAAGAGGCAGATAAAGTTATCCTCTCTGTGTGTCTCAAACACGGACAGCGTGTGGCCGTAACAGAAGCGACTTCATAGTGGATAATAGAAATGAAAAAGAAAGGTATTCATCAGTAAATTAGGATAAGAGTAAATAAATAGAAAGGCATTCATCAGTAAATTAGGATGGGCAACATGATCAGCCTATCTCTGGCAGCACGTCACACAGGGAGATCTGGTTACAAAGCACGAGGTTGAGCGGGTGGTTAGTTGATAGATAGACAGGCAGATAGACAGAAATACATTCATACAGATATACACATTGGTAGACTAAAAGGCAGACAGACAAACAGACAGACGGGCGGACGGACAGGCAAACAGTCAAACTAATAGATAGATAGATAGATAGATTAATAGATAGATAGATGGATAGATAGATAGATAAATAGATTAATAGATAGATTAACGTATAGACAGACAGGAAGACAGATAGATAGAAATCCTACAGCACAGGCTGATAACAACTGAGTCAATAGTGATAACAGTGCAGAACTGGACAACGATGATAAAGAAGGACGTGTTAACGAAAGATCTTCCAAGACCAGGTCAGGCGGATATTGTTGCGTTAACTCACGTCCTTCTTTAAATATCGTTGTCCAGCTCTTCACTGTTGTCTTTTGACATACTTTTTTCACCATACACTGCCTGCATTCTGCGATGAATGTCAACTGGTCGACATCCTTCAACTGTTAGAAGCCGAATCACCGCTCGCTGATCAACTCTGGACGGATTCCGTAGCACACCCACCGTGTTTTCAAAGGTCTGCTGAAGAAAATATGAGTCGGAGGATAATGAAACTTGACGGTTGGTATGTGCTGTTTAGAAAAGAAGTGACGTCATCATGCTCATCGTGTGTATGTTCACTTGTTGCAGTTTCGTCCGGTTTCATTTGAACACGCGTCGTACATAGAACTTTGGCTTTTTTTTTTTTTTTTTTTTTGGGGGGGGGGGGGGGGGGGGGGGTGATTGTTTTGGCTTGTTTTCATTTGTTCTTTTTCCTTGGGGAGAAACTACAGCCGTAACATGTCCTTCGTTATTATTTCTTGAGCTCTGGTGCAGCCACTCAGCCATTGTCTATTCATAATTTGTTTAATGAACTATTGACCTTCATGCCAGTTGCAGAGTGGTTAGTGCATTGGCTTCCAAACCGAGCGACCGGGAGCGTGTCCTCAGTTGGTGATGGATTTTTCCGATCACAAAACGGCACCCCGTCTAATAAATCTGAAAACATCGCCCCTAGTGTGCCGTTGGTCAAGACAAAAATTTCGGGCCTTAGACCATATTCCCAATATAGAAAGTAGGCCTGTTAGCGGGATCTTTACTTTTTAAAAAAAAGGACCTTAATCTCTACTGCAGATAAGATGTATTTAGTAGTAAAGGAAGCCATTCTTGTGGTATTTAATGTGCCCTTGGACCTTCAATACTGTCTTTGTTTTGCCCTCGGGTCATCTGTAGTGTCTTTGGTTGCCCTTGGGCTATCAATACTGTCTTTATTTCCCCTTAGACCATCAGTAATGTCTTTGTTTGCCTTTTGACTATCAATACTGTCTTTGTTTGCCCTTAGGTAATCTATATAGCCTTTGTTTGTCCTTGGGTCATCTATGGTGTCTTTGTTTGTCCGTGTAACATCAATGTTGTTTTTGTTTGTCCTTGTACTACTAATACTGTCTTTGTTTGTCATTGGGACATCTATACTGTCTTTGTTTGTCCTTGTACCATAAATACCGTCTTTGTTTGTCCTTGTACTATCAATACTGTCTTTGTTTGTCCTTGTACCATCAATACTATCTTTGTTTATCATTGTACCCTCTATACTGTCTTCATTTGTCCTTGTACCAACTATACTGTCTTTGTTTGTCCTTGAAACATCAATACTGTCTTTGTTTGTCTGTGTACTATCTATACTCTCTTTGTTTGTCCTTGGGCTATCTATACTGTCTTTGTTTGTCCTTGTACCATCAATACTGTCCTTCTTTGTCCGTGTACCATCAATACTGTCTTTGTTTGTCCGTGTACCATCAATACTGTCTTTGTTTGTCCATGTACCATCAACACTGTCTTTGTTTGTCCTTGTACCATCAATGTTGTCTTTGTCTGCCTTTGGACCTTAAATACTGTCTTTCTTTACCGTTGGGTCATCTATACTGTCTTTGCTTGTTCTTGTACCATCATTACTGTCTTTATTTGTCATTGTATCATCTATACTGTCTTTGCTTGTTCTTGTATCATCAATACTGTCTTTGCTTGTCCTTGTACCATCGATACTGTCTTAGTTTGTCCGTGTACCATCTATACTGTTTTTGTTTGTCCTTGTACCATGTATACTGTCTTTGTTTACTCTTTGGCCATCTATACTGTCTTTGTTTGCCCTTGCTCCTTAAATACTGTCCTTCTTCGCCCTTGGGTCATCTATACTGTTTTTGTTTGACCTTAGGTCATCTATAGTGTCTTTGTTTACCCTTGGGCGATCTATACTGCCTTTGTTTGCCCTTGGGCTATATATACTGTTTTTGTTTGCCCTTGGACCATCAGTACTGTCCTTGTTTGCCCTTAGACCACCAGTACTGTTTTTGTTTGCCATGGGACCTTCCAAAATGTCTTCATGCGGCCATTCGGCCATCACAAATGTCTTCGTACGGCCTTTACAGTGCTAATTACATTTCCTGTGGCCCTTAAGGTAATCTGATTTAAGACTCCCATCTATCGGAAAACAGCCCTGGAGTCGTATTTCGATTTGTGATTGACATGAAATTAGGTCACCGCCCGTTCTAAAAAAAAGTTTGGGGGGTTATAGGTTAGAGAAATATTAGATGAAAACATTGCCAAGAGAAAGCTGACCCTGTGCCCAGGTCAGAATTATGTGTGAATTGTGTGAGTGGGCCCAACGAAGGGGTTGTCGTATTAATAAGGCTGATAGAATATTATTATATGTGAACCGGAGATTGGAGTGTCAGAGATGAAGAGTTCTGGAGTGTTGTCGCTCTGAACGAATGTGACGTGTGTCTACTTTGTATGGGTGGGGTTCATTGTTTGGTTGTGATGGTTCGGGGAGGATGGAGGGGGAATGGGGTGATAATAGAGAGGGGGTTAGTAAGGGTAGGAGAGGGAGGGGGTGGGAGGTGGCCAGGGGGGAGTGAAGAAGTACGTAGCGGGTTAGCGAAGGCTGTAGAATGAGAGAGAGAGAGAGAGAGAGAGAGAGAGAGAGAGAAAGTTACCACAAGCTAAAAAATAATAAGAAGATAATTAACACTGGACTGGGAATAAATGAGAGAGAGAGAGAGAAAGAAAGAGAGAGAGAGAGACGGATATAAATATATATATAGATTAAGTGTTGTGTGAGAACGAGGGAGAGGTTAAGAACATGACCGCATCGTGGATGAAGCCACTGCAATCGAACAACCGGCAATATACTCATGCCATTTTTGAAATCATACGCGGAGCTCCTGAGCTGATCGAGCAGCAGTATGTACAACCAGCGAACTCCTAGAACCATACGTACCTACACCCTTTTTGCAATTTTCACGCAAACACTGAGCCCATATAAACCTGTTCATATTGCGATGGCGTGGTTTCTTAACAGAGCAGAACATAATCCTCACACATGTCCTTGAAAGCTCATCTCATTTTTCTTGAAAGGCGTCCCGTGTGTACCCCCTTACCGCCCCTCTGCACTTTACAACGCCACTAGTATTTAGTAACCCTTGTGGTAACGTAAGATGTAAAGTTTACCTTCATTATCGCTTTCAAAAATTATGATTAAAAAACCCGAGATCTATAATCCCTGCACGCAACGAGTCTGTACTTCCGTTTAATACGTTTGAAGTCAAAATTAGGTGCACATTTGATGGTGCATCTTTCGGTGCCCATGTATAAAGAAGGCGAACACAAAAATTGTTCAAAAGCTATTTTCACTTTTTTTTTACCCCGTTGCACTTTCTTGAATGGCCTATGGCAGTCCATCAGTTTCCCAGCGCTCAGAAAAAAATGCTGTTACGGGAATTGCCGTATAACAGTTGGGATTGAATTATGTGTGAAAAGTGTGCTGTCTGCTGACTTTTAAATATTCCAGTAACTTATTTCACCTGTGTAGATTAGCAGGAAGAACGAATATGACCACTGTAGTCTGTTAGGCCTGTTGGAAATTTGAAAGATTTGTGGTACTAACAACTTCAGCATTTAAGATCTTTGATTCTGAAAACAACAAATTCTCGGATACAGGTTTTCTTTAAGGGTCCAGCTGTAATTGTTGCTCACATATGATATTTCACTTACTATTCGATCAACGGATTCTATTCTTCTAGCCAGGTGAGGTTCACAAAGTAGACTATGTATTTCAGGTCTTCATCGGTCCTTCACAACTTTTCGAGAAAGGTAGCTCCCCCGGGTCAGACTACCTCTCTCTTTGGTCCACATAAGTGGAGCGGTCCTGCAGGATATGTTCTGGTGTCGCCTTGCACATGGCGGTGTCTCTGAAACCAATTCTGTGGAGGTGGTCCTTGAGTCTTCAATGTCCCGTTCTGAGTCTGAAGATCTTTGTCTGCAGGGCCTCTGTTAAGTTTTTCTTGCTGTCATTTTCTGGTTTGTATTCTTTGTGCTGGTCTCTCTATTCCGTCTTCTTGGATTATTTGATGTTTCTGCTTCTTTATAGCGCTGTGGATGACGAGTCTGTGTGTCGACACTTCTGACTTATGCGAGCTCATCTGCCTTCCCGTTTCCAATGATACCACGAAGATAGGAATATACTGCTGAACTAGATCTATTTTTCTTTGGGACATTGGATTTAGGGGCATTGTCTTTTAGGCATGTTGGACATCGAGACACCAGAGAGTTGTCTATCTTGTTGGCGCTTGAGATAGTTTGAAGTACGCGTTGGACATAGAGACCTAAGAGAGTTGTCTATCTTGTTGGGGCTTGAGATAGTTTGAAGTACGCGTTGGACATAGAGACCTGAGAGAGTTGTCTATCTTGTTGGGGCTTGACATGGTTTGAAGTACGCGCCTATTAGGCGTGTTGGACATCAAGATCTGAGAAGTACCACTAGCAACCTCAGGATGTGAAACCATTGGTACTGAAATCGGCACTTTTATTCTCGAAAACAGGCTTTATGTAAATGACTAGATGTAGTTGCGGCTACATGCGTCACTTCCAGCGCAAAGACCAACTAATCAATCAATCAATCAATCAATCAGCGTGTTAATATTGCCAGGGTATATCCCCTGGAGAAATGACTAAATCCAATGCAATCTTTTTAAGAAAATAGAAACAAGTATTGTTATTTTTGTTGTTATTTACTACCCTCAATGATTAAGGCAACTATTTTGTACGTCCCGTAAATGACATTGAATAGCCGTTCGTAGTAGTTTTCATCACAACCAAAGCGTACTAATGAAGGTGGACAGCGGTCCCTCAAGTGGTAGTGCTATGCTTAGCTTCATCTGCGTTTCGCTCACGGAAATCACGTCGATGCACATCTCGTCAGCCAGACTGCCTTGAAAACAGCCTGTATCCAAGGACAGCTACATGGAAGAGAGATTGTTGTCTTAGTCAGTATGTTGTGCCTGACCCTGACGCGACGTCATGGTCAGTAAGTTGTGCCTGACCCTGACGCGACGTCCTGGTCAGTAAGTTGTGCCTGACCCTGACGCGACGTCCTGGTCAGTAAGTTGTGCCTGACCCTGACGCGACGTCCTGGTCAGTAAGTTGTGCCTGACCCTGACGCGACGTCCTGGTCAGTAAGTTGTGCCTGACCCTGACGCGACGTCCTGGTCAGTAAGTTGTACCTGACCCTGACGCGACGTCCTGGTCAGTAAGTTGTGCCTGACCCTGACGCGACGTCCTGGTTAGTATGTTGTGCCTGACCCTGACGCGACGTCTTGGTCAGTATGTTGTGCCTGACACTGCCGCGACGTCCTGGTCAGTATGTTGTGCCTGACCCTGACGCGACGTCCTGGTCAGTATGTTGTGCCTGACCCTGACGCGACGTCCTGGTCAGTATGTTGTGCCTGACCCTGACGCGACGTCCTGGTCAGAAAGTTGTGCCTAATCGGACTAGTTTCTCAATTCTCCATTTAAACAAGTAAATAAACCAAACAAACTAGAAAAAAAATATTTACGGTACAATCTGTTATTTAGACTAAGACATATTCTGGTTTTATTGAGACTATAGAATGGCATCTTGATGGATTAATAGTATTGAGTCTGTACACAATATCAACCCTCTAGGTTATAGGGAAGTTGGTTAAAATAGGAAAAATAGAATTCCTGGCAAACGGACAAGTCAAGTCGAGTTAAGTGAAACTTTGTACACAATTAAATTATAAATAACAACGTTTTTTCCGTGCAAGCTTATATTTATACCAAAACACATTTTTGGTGGGGGTTAAGGGAAAGGGGAGGGGGGTGCAAGAGTGTCATTTGTGTTTGTTTTTGGTGTTTTATTTTGTTGCTTAATCTGTGTATTGGCGTGAATTTGTTTTCGTGGTGTTTTTAGTATTTTGTGGAAAGTTTGATGCGTTCATTTACGCTGTTCAATACTTGATCACGTACATTTCTCGTAATGAAATTGAAGAGATCGTGTTGGTCAACATTCGTTACCAACTTAATTTTGCTGTTGTTGCTGATCATCGTTCATGTCAATTTCTTCATCTGCGGCATCTTCAATGTTCATTTCGGTGGTTCGTGGTTTTCAACTCAATGAGCACGTGTGCATGTTCGAATCCGGCTTGAAGTTGCTGATCTACGTTTTTCGGTTCAATCTTCTAAATGATCTGTCCAGGATCCGTCAAAATGTGATAGACTGACATGTCGAGCCAGTAGAGGTTGTGTCAGCTCTCTTGGTTATAGGCAAGTTGGTTAGGCTTGGCTTGGCTTCGTTCATTCTCAATCTCCCACTACCAAAACTGAAAGGGATTAAGTAGCAGAATATAGTCCACAGAACGGAATGCGTTGTGTCGTAGTTTACACCTTGAATGCGATATTTGCACCTTTCGGTCCAACACATCCGACTTCAGCAAGCATTTTTTGAGTACCAGGTTAGCATTCCCTCTTCGATCCCTTCTTCTTAGCCAGTCTGCCCTGCTGCAGCCTGTTATCCAGGATCACCGCGTGGAGGTGTAGAAGGGTCTTGGCAGCTTTGGTTCGCTGGCCCTAAGACTAGCAGTCAGCTATGAGTCGCTGACCACTGCAGCTCATGCGCTGCTCACCATCATGATCCCCAACGTTGTACAGGTGCAGGTTCCTCTCGCAAATCAATCCAGAGCAACTGCGTTAGTTAATGTCATTTTTCGATGCCGCATTTTCCGAGACTAGTCTGTCGAGTTTACGCTGACTTTCAATTACTTCGTCTAGATTTCAGTCTTGTGCGCCGCACCTGACTTCCAGACTGAATGTGTATTGGGTCGCATTGTGTCCTTTTTTTCAATTATTGATGCGACAATTCTTCGTGTCCCAGATGATGTTCCGCGAATTATGGTGTATATGTTTTTGCATTTGGAGAAGGTTTTAGGCACCGTGTAACTATCTAATCATTCTCATGTATTGTTGTATCAGTAAGTTTGACAATGTGCATAGTTCTTTTAAAGACTGGCGCAATGTACTGAGCTGAGAGGAAACACTGGAAACCCGACGTATACTAGCTGTATTTGTTTATTTCATCCTGCATAACATGTGTCTAACAGATGATTCTTCTTCTTCTTCTTCTTCGTACGCAGTCAGACAGTAACCATTATTTTTTCGAAAAAAGCGGCGGTCATCCTGAGGCTCTCGCCACTGCCACAGAGCTTGTCTTGCAGTTCCACTGGTAATGGCCACATCTGCTCTCTCTGATCCTCGTATGTCGGGCAGTTCTGCAGCAGATGTTCAGCGGTCATTTTACCAGTACCGCACAGGCATTCGTCGGTACACCCTATCTTCGATTTGTTGAATAGGTGGTACCTCAGTCTGTTGTGGCCAGTGCGAAGTCTGAAGACAACGACCTGCTCTCTTCGGTTCAACTGGTAATAGGCATCGTTTTTGGTGTAACCAGTATGTTCGGTTTCCCATTTGGTCATGTATCTGGCTTTGATAAGCCGTTTTGACTCTTCGTACGTCATACTGGTATCTGTTTGTGGTAGTCTTGCACCTTCTTTTGCCAGTCTGTCTGCCTCCTCGTTGCCTTGGATGTTGCAGTGTGACGGAACCCACTGTACCACTACCCTTTTTGGTGCGGACTGCTCGCACAGTTTGCAGAGTGCTGCTCTTAAGTCATTAAGCTCAGTGTTTTTCTGGCTTTTTAGCGCTGTGACTACGGCGAGAGCATCTGTCAGCAGGACTATATGGCTCTCATTTTCACTGTGTGTCACCATTTCTTCCACTGCCGCCCTCAGTGCCTCTGCCTCCGCTCTGAAATTGATTGTGTACTTACCAGTAGCGAATGACAGTGTTCTTTTTCTGCCATTTGGTAGGTTCAGGAATGTTCCTGCCCCTCCGTTCTGTGTTATGTTTGTTACAGAACCGTCGGTGTATGCATGGGTCCAGTCCATGCTTGGGTAGCTTTTCGTAATGAAGCTTAGGGTAGTATCTCTCCTTTCTTTTTCAGTCTGGCAGTTTTTGTTTGCAATACCTGGTATATTTTCTACCACCTCTGGAAATATATCATGCCTCCAGGTAGGTTTTCGTACAGTAGTGATGGGTTTTGTTGTTGTTAGTGCGTTTATGGGATCTTCGTGCATCTTTGCTTTGGCTATTTCTGCAAAGTTTCTCCGCTTTAGTTTCCCATTTCCCAAATTGTTTAATCTCTGGTGCATTGGATGGTCGGTCAGTCTTCGGAGTTTCTCTGACTGCAGCTGGGCTCTGCAGTCTCTTCTATCGGTCATGGATTGCAGTTTTGAAATCTTTTCAAGTTCTACAATTGGCGTTTACTTCATGCCACCTGTTATAATTCTCATGGCTTGGTTTTGAAGTTTGTTAACTTTATCGAAGTTCGCCTTCGCTGCTGTTGTCCATGCCGCAATGCCATACTCGAGAACTGGTCTCACTCTTCCAGTATACAGTTTCTTTAGTATGCCTTCGTCTGCTCCCCAGCTTGTGCCAGCAAGTTTCCTCATGATTGCCATTCTTTCTCTGGCTTTCATTCGGTTTCTCTCAATCTGACTTTTCCATGTCATGCGCCGATCAAATGTGACTCCTAGATAGGTTGGGCTGTCGTTTGGCTGCAGGATTTTGCCATTTAGACTTAATTTGGTACTTTGGGGTTTTAGTGAAAACGAGAATATTGTGCATGTGGTTTTCTCCTCGTTTATTTTGACCAACCATGAGTTCGCCCACTCTTCCAGCAATGTTAGGGCCGTCTGCATCCGATTTCTTGCTATGGTGAGATTCTTTTCAGAGGTCCATATAGCCAGATCGTCTGCAAACATTGAGCTATGGACTCTTCTTGGTATATTCCCTATAATATCGTTTATATATACCAGGAAGAGTGTGGGTGACAATACTCCCCCTTGGGGTACTCCCTGCTCGAGTGTCACCTTTTTGCTCATCTGCCCTTGTACTTGGACTCTGGCCGTTCTTTGTTTGAGGTAGTGGTTGATCCACTTGTACATCTTCCCACAGACATCACTTCTTCTTAGCTTGACTCTAAGTCCATCTTTCCAGACTTTGTCAAATGCCTTTTCCAGATCCACCCAAACAGCTACTGTGTGTTTCTGTGCCTGGTAGGCATCTTCTATCTCCTGGGCTATGAGGATGACCTGGTCCTCAGTGGATCTGTGCTGTCTAAAGCCGGCTTGCTGTGGAATTAGTATTCGTTTTTCTTCCAGATGCCACATCAGTCTGGTGTTTATCATCCGTTCCATCATCTTGCCGACCCAGCTCAGTAGGCTTATGGGCCTGTATCCATTTGGATCTGTTTTGTCCTTTCCTGTTTTTGGTACTGGTACCAGTATTGCATCTTTCCATGCCTGTGGTACAATTCCCCTTTTCCAGCTTTGGTTCAGGACCGATAGCAGTTTCTTCTTCGCTGTTTGGCCCAGCCCCATCAGCATTTCGTTTGTTATCCCGTCTTTTCCGGGAGATTTCCTTTTCTTTAGTGTTCTCATAGCCTCTTCCATTTCGCGCATTGTTAGTTTGGCCATCATGTGCGCTTCAGGAGCCGTATTCATGTTTTCGTGTCCCTTTAGCTCTTCGCTAATGTCTGTATGCTTATCTGCAGGGACCTCGATGTGGTTTGCTCTGGCATAGTGATCGACAAAGGCGTTTGCGGCTTTCTTACCTGTGATCAAGTTCTCGCCCTGCTTGATAGTAATTTGTTTATTTGACGGGGTTTCGTCGTTCATGGCTCTGACTAACAGATGATTCGATCTGCTACCCTCTTTGTCAGCAAGTAAACCATTCGAACATGCGTTCCTCGTTTGAGTTGACTTTATTAGTTGGAGCTTCTGCGGCCTAAAATTGATGCCTGTTGAAGTGGTCAGTTCCATTGCCGACCTTTCATAGTTGCCTTTTACGCGATGCTTGGTATGTTACACATGAGTATCTTCTTCTTCTTCGTTCGTTCTCAATCTCCCACTACCAAACCCTGAAAGGGCTTAAGTAGCAGAATGTAGTGCAGAGAACGGAATGCGTTGTGTCGCAGTTTACAGCTTGGCTGCGATATTTGCACCTTTCGTTCCAACACATCCGACTTCAGCAAGCATTTTTTGAGTACCGGGTTAGCATTCCCTCTTCGATCCCTTCTCTTTAGCCAGTCTGCCCTGCTGCAGCCTGTTATCCAGGATCACCGCGTGGAGGTGTAGAAAGGTCTTGGCAGCTATGGTTCGCTGGCTCTGACGCTAGCAGTCAGCTATGGGTCGCTGACCACTGCAGCTCATGCGCTGCTCACCATCTTGATCCCAAATGAATATCTGGATTGCGGAAATCAATTGGATAGATCCTGCAGTAACCACACAGTACAACGAATTATTAAGAGTAATACCAGGGAAATCTAGTTGAATGATAGGAACAACATGTCACAGTGTATTTAGTGACATGTCACAGCCAAAAAGTAACGATGACATAATAAACTACATAGAAGAGATCAAAGTCTCATCTTTCTGTTCCAAACAGGACACACCAGAGTCAATAGGCACTTGAACCGCATAAATCCCCAGCCCATGCCCTTGTGCAGACATTGCTCTCATCCTGATCAAACAGTTCAACATCTACTCATTGAGTGCAAGGCGCTTGCGGAGATGAGGGAACAATTCTTACAAGCACTGCCGACAGTTACCAACACACTGTACGGAGCAGTGAAACAACTGAAGAAAACCTGCATCTATATAAGAACGGCATTGGGCTACCAAGAACAGGCTTGCTCAGTAGCTATGGGATAACAACAACAACAACATAATTGCGGAAATGCTTAAAAGGGCTGATGATTGAAGCAAGAAATTGCTCGTCAACGCCTCGCTGCATGATACTTGATGATGATGATGATGAACGAGCGGTCGGAGTGACGTTTATGTAACATGCCCTGCTGTTCTATTGGCCACGTGGACAAGAATTGCCAGCATGTGACCTCATCAGCGAACATAGTGCGCTCGTTAGACAGCCTCGTTTCTTGGAGAATGCCAGGTTTAAAATAATGCGCTTTCTGTCGTTTCTGTTGTTTTTGGGAGAGACATGACTTTAGGGAGTAGCGGAGGGAGACTGAGAGGGAGACTGGGATACAGAGATGGATTTAGTGAAAGAGAGGAGAGTGACGTATAGGAAAAGGCAGACGGAAAGTAGGAAATCGAGAGAGAGGAAGGTAGAGATAAGACGTAGACAGAGAGAGAGAGATAGAGAGGGAGAGAGGGGAAAAGCGAGAGAGGGAAAGAGAGAGAGGGAGAGGGAGAGAGAGGTATAGGAAAAGGCAGACTGAAAGAAGGACAACGAGATAGACAGAGGAAAGTAGAGATAAGACATATAGACAAAGAGGGTGATAGAGAGAAACAGAGGGAGAACGAGGGAGAGGGAGAGAGTTATAGGAAAAGGAAGACGGAAAGAAGGATAACGAGAGAGACAGAGGTAGGTAGAGATAAGACATAAAGACAGAGAAAGAGAGAGAGAGAGAGAGAGAGTGAATGCCAGACGTATTTGCGTTAGGCACTCTTTACGACGTTGTTTAGTACTAGGTTACAGTGGCTCTACTCATATTCCTAGTCCTACTTGAAGAAGTGGACCAAAATTCTCCTAGCTGTAGTGCAATGATAGTACTAGGTTACAGTGGCTCTACTCATATTCCTAGTCCTACTTGAAGAAGTGGACCAAAATTCTCCTAGCTGTAGTGCAATGCTAGACTCCTTAGTAATATCACGAGTAGGAGATCATAGTATCGGAACCCATCTCGTTAACCAGACTGCCATAAAACAGCTCGTTTTTAGGGAGAGCTAATAGAGGTGAGACAGGGTCTCGATCAATACGTTTCACCTGATCCTTACTGACATAGTCTGATCAATTGTGGAATTGGGAACACCGTCGTTCGGTGTTCTCGTTTCGCGAGAGACAAGCGACGTTCAGAATGTCATTAGCGTGTCCTTTGCAGAACGTCGCTTCTTACAAACGCCAACCTCTTATAAGTTTCTTGGCAGGTGTGCAGTAAGGTCATCATCATGTAGAATGTTCTTTATGAAAAGTCGCTCCCATCACACCCCGTCTGAAAGAAAATGGTTCCCTAGTCAAATCTCCACCCTCCACCAAAGTCATGCGCATGCATTCCTGGATATCTTGGTGCCATCGTCTTCTCGGTCTACCCCTGCTATTTCTGCCAGTTACCATACCTCCTATCACTGCTCTCTCAAGGCCGTAGTGTCTCTTGATGTGACCAAAGTATTTCAATGTTCTGGCCATGATGGAATTGGCTTGCCTTCATGGCTTCATTCGTTCTCAATCTCCTGCTACCAAACCCTAAAAGGGGTTAAGTAGCAGAATGTAGTCCAGAGAACGGAATGCGTTGTGTCGTAGTTTACAGCTTGACTGCGATATTTGCACTTTTCAGTCCAACACATCCGACTTCAGCAAGCATTTTTTGAGTACCGGGTTAGCATTCCCTCTTCGATCCCTTCTCCTTAGTCAGTCTGCTCTGTTGCAGCCTTTTATCTAGGATCACCGCATGGAGGTGTAGAAGGGTCTTGACAGTTCTGGTTCGCTGGCCTTGACACTAGCAGTCAGCAATGGGTCGCCGACCGCTGCAGCCCATGCTCTGCTCAGCGTCTTGATCCCTTGATGGATTTGATAAACCAGTTCTCCTTCATGTTCAAATCTTTCCGAATGTCTATATTTGTCTTTCTTTCCAAGTTATTCTGGGGATCTTTCTGTAGTATTTTGACTCGAAGGACTCGATTCACTTTTTGGGTGTTTTGGTAATCGTCCATGTTTCACGGTCATATGCTGCCACTGGAAAGACACTGGATCTCAAGATTTTTACTTTTGTCGTTTTATTCTCCAGCAGGCCACGGCCGTGATTCGAACCGGGTACTTTGGGATTGTAAAACGGACGTTTCTTCTTCTTCTTTGTTCATCCTCAGATCAAGGTCCCGGTTTCTCTTACAAAAGACACCGTTGTTTGTAAGGCTGTTTCATCTCCATACAGCTTTTGTCTCATATCTGTCTCACGAGGCTAGTATTGTTCTCTCTTTTCCTGCGTGAGCGTGCAGATTTGTAGGATGTGTTCCACGGTCATGATATGCTCCTCACATGGGCACCTGTCATCTGTCCTATTCCTCATTTTGTTGTAAAGATGACCCTTGAGTCTGTTATGCCCAGTTCTCATTCTAAAGATGATGACTTGCTCTTCTCTAGTTAAGTTATAGTAGTTGTCTTCTTTTCGGGAGTCGGGGTGTTGATCAGCCCATTTTACCCTGAAGTTGGCTTTAATTATGGTCTTGGCCTCATTATATGAAACAAACGTTTCACTCCTAGACCACACAGCTTGCCAAGCACTTCTACCTCTGAAATAAAACGACCCAATAACCTTATTGCAAAACGAATTTTGGAAAAGATCTGGAACATTCTACCTCGATGCTTGTGAGCGAAAACTAATGTCAAGGTCATGAACTGATAACTGTCCAATACCTGACTTCACTATCAGGCAATATTCATGGAAACATGATGAGTTACAGCAAGCTGTCCAATACCTGATTTCACTTTCACGCAATGTTCATGGAAAATTGATATGTAACAGCAATCCGACGAACTATGTTGTGGATCCACATTGTAATCCTCAATATCATGATCCTACTGAGAAGCATTGCAATACAACCAGAAGGATCTAGTTTCACCTTCTTTAGTAGGGCTCAAGATATAACGAGAGCAATTGTAACCCGCTGCAGAAGCGGCATCAGCAACAGTACCAGCAGCTTCAAACAACAACACCAACAACTGCTATAACCACTACTACTACTGCCACTACTAATGCCACTACTACTACTACTACTACTGCCACTACTACTACAACTACTACTACTATCACTACTACTACTACCACCACTACTACTACCCCTACTACTACTGCCCCTGCCACTACCACAGCTACAAATACCACTACCAGCACCACTACTTTTACATCTACCACTACTACTACAACTACTACTATCACTACTACTTCTACTAGTACTACCACTACTATTACAAATACCACTACTACTACACTACCACTACTTCTACAACTACCACTGCTACCACTGCTACTACTACTACTAGTAGTAGTACTACTATAACTACTACTACTACAACTACTACTACTACTACAACTACCACTACTACTACAACTACCACTACTACCACTACTACCATACTACCACTACTACCATTGATACTACTAAAACTACTACCACTACTACTGATACCACTACTATCACTACTGCTACTGCTGCTACTACTACTACTACTACTACTACCACTACTACTTCTACTAGTACTACCACTACTATTACAACTACCACTACTACTACACCTACCAATACTATTACAACTACAACTGTTCCACTGCCATTACTACTACTACTGCTACTACTACAACTACCACTACTACTACAATTACCACTACTACTACAACTACCACTACTACTACTATTACCATACTACTACTACTACAACTACTACCACTACTACTACTACTAGTGATACCACTACTACCACTACTACTACTTCTAATACTACTACTACTTCTAATACTTCTACTACCATTACTACTACTATTACTATCACTACTACTATTACTATCACTACTACTACTGCTACCACTACTACTACTACTACTAGTAGTAGTACTACTACTAGAACTACTACTACTACACTTACCACTACTACTACAACTACCACTACTACCACTACTACCATACTACCACTACTACCATTGATACTACAACTACTACCACTACTACTGATACCACTACTATCACTACTACTACTGCCGCTACTACTACTACTACTACTACTACTATTACAACTACCACTACTACTACATCTACCAATACTAAACTACAACTGTTCCACTGCTATTACTACTACTACTGCTACTACTACAACTAACACTACTACTACAATTACCACTACTACTACAACTACCACTACTACCATACTACTACTACTACAACTACTACCACTACTACTAGTGATACCACTACTATCACTACTACTACGGCCACTACTACTACTTCTAATACTACTACTACACTACTACTACTACTACTACCATTACTACTACTATTACTATCACTACTACTACTGCTACCACTACTAATACTGCTACTACCACTACTACCACTACTACTACTTCTACTACTTTGTAGTTTATATTACAACTTAGGACATAAACATCAACTTAAAGCGACTAAAATAACATCCTCAAATTCCTTTTATTAGTACTGCACAAGCCATGACAGGTTCACATTAATGTTATTTTTAGAACATTTTGAAGCAAAATATCTGCTTGAAGCACACATGCAACTATGATGACACCACGTAATCTATATTTTTATGTGCTTTTTGTTTGTTGTCTTATCTATTTCCTTTAATTATTTTCTAATTATCTTTTCTTTCTGGATTTTGGAAAGATGTTTTTTTCCGTTTCTTATGGCTCGTTCTTTCCGGTAACCTATTAATTTTAATGTTTTTTCTTCGTGTTTCACGTCCATTTTTTTCATTTCTTTCCTTGATACTAAATTACCGGTTATTTTTGCTGTTAAAGAAATGTTGGCCTAGATGTTATTATATTAAATCTATCCATCTATCAATCTATCTATCTATCTATCTATCTATCTATCTATCTATCTATCTATCCATCTATCTATATATATATATATATATATATATATATATATATATATATATATATCTATCTCTATCTGTCTCTCTGTCTGTCTGCCTGCCTGCCTGCCTGTCTGTCTGTCTGTCTGTCTAACTATATGTCTGTGTCTGTGTCCGTCTGTGTCTGTGTCCGTCTGTGTCTGTGTCCGTCTGTGTCTGTGACCGTCTGTGTCTGTGTCCGTCTGTGTCCGTCTGTGTCTGTGTCTGTGTCCGTCTGTGTCTGTGACCGTCTGTGTCTGTGTCCGTCTGTGTCTGTGTCCGTCTGTGTCTGTGTCCGTCTGTGTCCGTCTGTGTCTGTGTCCGTCTGTGTCTGTGTCCGTCTGTGTCTGTGACCGTCTGTGTCTGTGTCCGTCTGTGTCCGTCTGTCTGTCCGTCTGTCTGTCCGTCCGTTTGTCTGTCCGTTTGTCTGTCCGTCTGTCTGTCTGTCTGTCCGTCTGTCTGTCCGTCCGTCCGTCCGTCTGTCTGTCCGTCCGTCTGTCTGTCCGTCCGTCCGTCTGTCTGTCTGTCCGTCCGTCTGTCTGTCTGTCTGTCTGTCCGTCAGTCCGTCCGTCCGTCCGTCTGTCTGTCCGTCAGTCTGTCTGTCTGTCTGTCTATCTGTCTGTCTGTCTGTCTGTCTGTCTGTCCGTCTGTCTATGCGTCTGTCTGTCCGTCCGTCGGATAATTTATGTAGCCATGAAAATTGTTGTTTATAGCCGTGATAATTCATGTATGTAGCCATGACAATTGTTACATGTAGTCATGAAAACCACTGTTTGTAGCCACGACAATCGCTGAATGTAGCCATGTTGATATGATAAATAATGTATGTACATAAGATACATTCTTTCCGTTTATATAAATACTGTTTAAAGATATGAAAAATTGTTTCTTAGATATGAGAAATTCTTTCCGTAGACATAAGAAATGATTTCCGCAGGTATGAGAAATACTGTCTTTAGATATTAGACGGACTACTACAGCAAATGTGAACTGCCTGTAGACATAGCATTACCACCACAAGAGCTCTCTGTTAACCTGCGGGCGACTATCAGTAGCCATGAGACGAATTTTCTGTAACCATTAAAGAGCCTAAAAAAACACCCTCAAAATCCGGGGAGTTATCGTGTGGCCATCTGATGGCCCGTCCTTTGATTAGCAAGCGACCATCTCATCTCTCAGACATTAGGAAACTCGCCTTATATTTCAAGATGCCCCAATTCTCGAGAATGCTTTATTGACCACTACAAAAAGGCCGTTAGTTTATGGAACCTCCGTCTTTTCAACCTAAGTAGAGCGAAAAATAACGCATGCGCTCTTCCACTAATGGAGTTATCATTTCCCGTGTCGGGTCCCCAACGTCCCAGATCAACACTGTCTTGGGAGAAGACCTTGTTGCTGAGAGTCGGGGAAGATAATCGAGCTGAGGATAAAATCTGATAGCGGCCATATTCCATTGAGTCATCCCAGCCCGATTTATGGCTTTTGGTTTGTTTGTCGGCTTTGGTGAAATTGCTACTGAGAGAATATCATAAATTGTCAAACTTTGCCGTTAATAATCTAACTATATTATTTCATTCACGCACGAGTTGGGTTTGTTAGCTTGGATGCTGCTTGCACTGTTACTGGTAACAAAATTACAACATTCTTTCATCCTTCTCGTTTGCTTTAGGATAACTCTGAAATTTCATACATTGAATTTTGATGTTCCCCCATTCACACAAAATAAAAGTCTACAGTATAGAGAAGCTGTACGGGTTTGTACTATCCTTGGCAGACGATACCACATATGGGACTGTGCTTTCCAAAGCAAAGTCTCTCTCTTGTTTCTTTACTATGTCAAGTGTATTTCCTTGTCTTCCGCTCTTTCATTTACTGTGTAAAGTTCGTTTTTGTCTCTCTATTTATGTCTCCTTTACTACGCTTCGACCGTTTCTCTCTCTCTCTCTCTCTCTCTCTCTCTCTCTCTCTCTCTCTCTCTCTCTCTCTTTCTTTCGTTATATATATGTATATATATATATATATATTTATATATATTTATATTTATAAATATATATATATTTCTTTTAATACATATGTTCCTCTCTTTCTCTCCCATCCCCTCTCTCAATCTATCTCTCTCTTTATACATGTCCATTACTATGTACAGTTCACTTTTATCTCTCCCTATATACTCGTTTATTACCATTAAATATGTAAAGTCCCCTTTTGTCTTTCTATCTATATTTCCTTTACTATGTAATATCCAATTTTCTCTCTCTCAACTCTGCCCCCCCCCCTATCAATAGTTTCAATATATGATAGAAATATAGATAGAAATATAGATAGATAGATAGATAGATAGATAGATAGATAGACAGACAGACAGACAGACAGACAGACAGACAGACAGACAGACAGACAGACAGACAGACAGACAGACAGACAGATAATTGGAAGAACATTGTTGCTGATCGCTCTGCCTGGCGTTGTCAAATCTCTGCTGGCACAACACACATGGAGCAGACAAGAATCAAGGAAGCTGCACGGAGACGAGCGACACGAAAGGCAAGGGACGAGTTGTCTTCGTCTGACGGCTAGACAGTGTTTCTCTGCCCTCTGTGTGACAGACACTTTCGGGTTCGGATTGGTTTGATCAGCCACCTACGAACTCCCTCCAAGATTGAGAGATGACAATGTGGTCCTCTTCTGAAAAGATAAACAAACAACAACCTATGGGTACCTGACAAGCGTAGGGAAGGAAAAGGCCGCGAGGTAGGGTAAACCGGCTATGGATTAGTAAACTGGTCCCTAACACTTGATTCCTGTTCAGCGGCTAAGTCTGCTGAACGATTTCCTTTACCTTTATCTCTTTTATGAACTTGGCAGTGTTTCTGTCTTCTCTTTATGACATACAGTGTATCCTAAAATAGAAATAAGTGTTTATCTCCTAAACAGTTTGTCTGAGTTTTCAATCATTGACATACAATGCCTCTGTCGTTTAACCATATCTCTTTCTGAAATAAATCCGATAGGCTGTTTCAGGGTCCTATCTTTATCATACAATGTATCTCTCTATTCAATTGTATAAAGGAATTATTTTTATTAATGGCAGAACGCCAAATTGTGTCATGTATTTTATTGCGCAGAGGGCTAGTAAGGTATCATCTGGTCCTCTACATCATGAGATCCTCTACATCATGAGAGCCGATAACACTGAGAGCCGATAACACTGAGAGCCGATAACACTGAGAGCCGATAACACTGAGAGCCGATAACACTGAGAGCCGATAACACCGAGAGCCGATAACACTGAGAGCCGATAACACTGAGAGTCGATAACACTGAGAGCCGATAACACTGAGAGCCGATAACACTGAGAGCCGATAACACTGAGAGCACTGTCATTGGAGGGCGAAGGTATTGGGAATAAAGTTAAGTATTGAGACGCAAATTGATACAAATGCTGATTATTGAATATCTTTATTTTCTGCTCTTATGTCCCGTAGAAATTTCACTCAAAACAGCTAAACTAAAATGTCTGGGGAATATACAAGTCATATTAGTCCATTGACGACACGCCACTGACCTGAATATATCAATGTTCTTTTAGCGCCAAACACGGTGCAAAAGGCATACGCTAGTGCTGCCCAGTGTGAGCGATGCAAAGTTCTTGTATGTTGTTTAGACCCATAGTTGAGCCCTCCCTGATGATAGTTCTGCGAAGTATATTTTGGCCTTCTAGTCTTTCTGCTGCCATCTAGAGCCCACATAACTGTCTGTAATAGGAGTCTGTTGTTCATTCTAAGCACTTGTCCAATGTATGCCCACGACTGTTCTCTTTCGATGTTAAAAACAAATTGCTGGTTGGTGATTTCTCTTATTAGCTTCTTGGCCTTTTATTCTTCCCAGCTAATATTAAAAAGTTGTTTAAGACATTTATTTTCAAAAGCATTCCGTTCATTCTATAGTGTATTTCGTTTTCCAGGCTGCGAATTCATTTGTTAGCACTGCTATTTCATTGGCGTTAAACAACCTGAGCTTTGCGTGTTTGCTCAATGATTTCGATTTCCAAATGTTTGTCAGCTGGTTGAAGACACACCAGGCCCAACCAATTCGAGTTGTGTCCCCATGCATCTTCTTGCGTCCCATATAAGTGAAACTTTCAATCTTCTGAAATAGTTCATTATTCGGATTTATAGCTTTATTAGTAAAGTCCATGGCTGTTGTTATTGAGGCATTTACTTGGAGTCTTTTATACTTAATGGATAGTTTATAAATAGAGAACAAAACATTTTGGGACTTTTTGTTTATGTATCTTCTTGTATTGGATCGTCTCCATTACTTCTTCTTCTTCTTCATCGTACGCAGTCAGACAGCAACCATTACTTTTTCGAAAAAATCAGCGGTCATCCTGAGGCTGTCGACACTGCCATAGAGCTTGTCTAGTGTTGCCACTGGTGATTGCCACATCTGCTTTCTCTGATCCTCGTATGTCGGGCAGTTTTGCAGCAAATGCTCAGCGGTCGTTTTCCCGGTGCCACACGGGCATTCGTCAGTGCCACATATCTTCAATTTGTTGAATAGGTGGTATCTCAGTCTTTTGTGGCCAGTGCGAAGTCTGAAGACCACGACGTGCTCTCTTCTGTTCAACTGGTAATAGGCATCTCCATTACAATAGCATATGTTTGTACGCCGAGTGTAATTTGTTGAGCAGATGACGTTTTGTCTACATTAGGGCGGGCTGGCTGTGTAAAAACTGTCACTAGCATCATCATCGTTGTAGCGTCGATCCCCACTGCTTTTGTCTCTTGGGATGATTTACAGAACTGGCAAACACAGGTCATTTACCTCTGCAGTGACCACAGAGTGTACTTCTTCTTCTTCTTCTTCTTCTTCTTCTTCGTACGCAGTCAGACAGAAACCATTATTTTTTCGAAAAAAGCGGCGGTCATCCTGAGGCTGTCGACACTGTCATAGAGCTTGTCTTGCAGTTCCACTGGTGATGGCCACATCTGCTCTCTCTGATCCTCGTATGTCGGGCAGTTCTGCAGCAGATGTTCAGCGGTCATTTTACCGGTACCGCACGGGCATTCGTCGGTACCACCTATCTTCAATTTGTTGAATAGGTGGTACCTCAGTCTATTGTGGCCAGTGCGAAGTCTGAAGACAACGACCTGCTCTCTTCTGTTCAACTGGTAATAGGCATCTTTTTTGGTGTAACCAGTATGTTCGGTTTCCCATTTGGTCATGTATCTAGCTTTGATAAGCCGTTTTGACTCTTCGTACGTCATACTAGTATCTGTTTGTGGTAGTCTTGCACCTTCTTTTGCCAGTCTGTCTGCCTCCTCGTTGCCTTGGATGTTGCAGTGTGATGGGACCCACTGTACCACACTACCCTTTTTGGTGCGGACTGCTGGCACAGTTTGCAGAGTGCTGCTCTTAAGTCATTAAGCTCAGTGTTTTTCTGGCTTTTTAGCGCTGTGACTACGGCGAGAGCATCTGTAAGCAGGACTATATGGCTTTCATTTTCTTTGTGTGTCACCATTTCTTCACTGCCGCCCTCAGTGCCTCTGCCTCCGCTCTGAAATTGCTTGTGTACTTACCAGTAGCAATGACAGTATTATTTTTCTGCCATTTGGTAGGTTCAGGAATGCTCCTGCCCCTCCGTTCTGTGTAGTGTTCCACAGAGTGTACAATATGTTAGAGGTCTATTTAGCTTTCGATTGAACAAACAAAAAACAGAAAGACTAGGCTTTACTGGAATATTGAACTGTTGGGTTACCGCCTCAGTAGTAATAATAATAACAACAAGAATAATAATAATGGGGCGTGGGCTAGTGGTTAAGTGACACGACTCATAATCCGAAGGTGCTGGGTTCGATCCCCATCACAGCACCGGCCGTTACCCCAGGGAAGCAAACCCTTAGAAAATGCAGGAGGAAGCAGACCCTTACATAAATGCATGCTGAAGTCGGATGCACTGGACCGACAGGCGCAAAATAAAAACCACGGTGCAACGCACACCGCATTGGGGATTAGAGAAATAAGGCGAACGAAAAATGAAAAAAAAAATAAAAATAATAATAATAATAATACGAAGGACAGTATTAAGCAACATCAATTTTATTATCGAGTGCATGGAAAAGTATGTAAACCGAAAAAGCTGATTTCCTGAGACAAAATGCCTCTTTAGCATTACTCCATGTAGGGATTGTGATGATTGAGCACAATGCGCATACGTAATATAGTGTACAGCATTGCCGCCCAAATTGTCGACTTAGACCGTGGAAGAACGGCTGGGAGTTATTCTATTGATTTTTGTGGGTTTTTTGTGGTTAAAGGATGTGAAACCTTCCAAAATTTACAGAAATATGAAGGCTCAGTATGGAGACAGTTGTGTGAGTCGGAGGAGAGTGTACAAATGTGTTTAACGATTTTTAAAACGGAAGACAAGACGTTATTGATGAACCGCGGCGTGGGAGACCAGCAAGCGTGGCAACTGACAGTGAAACCACAGATCGAGCAGCTAGTCCGTAGCTACAGTAAGCTAAAGTAAAACAATAAGATACAAAATAGTTCCGTTTCTACTGATATATTTTTTTTTTTTGCGTTCGCTTATTTCTCTATTCCCCAAGGCGGGTGTGCGTTGCACTGTGGTTTTTATTTTGCGCCTGTCGGCCCAGTGCATCCGACTTCAGCATGCATTTTATGTAAGGGCCTGCTTCCTCCTGCATTTTCTAAGGGTTTGCTTCCCCGGGGTAACGGCCGGTGCTGTGATGGGGAACGAACCCAGCACCTTCTGGTTGTGAGCCGTGCCACTTAACCACTAGGCCACGCCGTCCCCTTTCTACTGATATGAAAATGCTATTAATATAAATTGCTGTTACTTAAGGACTATCACTCATAATAATACTACTACTAATAATAAAAGTATACTTCAATTTGCGAATCACGTACACCCCCCCCTACCCCCCATCCCCCGCCCAACCACTACATGTGTATGTGCCCTATTCAGCTTCAAAGGATCGTATGTAAATTTGTTTCGTATGTAGTTTCATTCACAATTTATTTTTTCCTTCCGGAAGTGAGGTTCCCAGGCCAATCAAAATCTGTCCTGGTCACCCATGTCGATCTTCAGGAAGGGAACAACTGGAATTACCGCTGAGGGGCGATCAGCTCTACCCGAGCACCGACGAGATATTGATCGTTTATTTAGCGCCTAAATCTTTAAGCCCCTGCTGATTCTCAAATATACGCAGCCAGCAAATTTCTGACTACATGACAGTTGTTCTGACACTGTTCCGCTTGCTTCGCTTTAATTTTACAGTCGGATTCCTCTAGTCCGTACCAGTTCTAAGTCGGCTGTTGGATACCACTATGTGTTGTTGCTGGTACCATTCGCATTTGAGTTAACTAATCGTAGCGACTATATTTGGTGGCACGTTACAGTGGCTCTCGTCACCGCCATGGTGTCTGTCTGTGTGTGTGTGTGCGTGTGTGTGTGTGTGTGTGTGTGTGTACACTGCGCGCTCTCGTTCATATACACACATACACATACGCAACGTTACGATAAAGGACTAACAGACTGAATAATGATATTACCAGAGGATGATAACAGAAAGATAAAGAAAAAGGAGGGAAAAAAAGGAAGAAAAAGAAATAAAATAGAAAAAAAGCAAAGGGAATAAGAAGGAGAAGAAAAAAAAGGAAGAAGTCGATGAAGAATACGGAAGAAAAAGAAGAGGACGAAGAAGATCAAAGGAAAATAACAAGAGGTGATGGGAAAAAAAGGAAGAAGACCAAGGAAAAAGAGAAAAATGAAAAAGGAAGAAGATGATGAGGAAGAAAAAAAAATAAAGAAAAAGAGGAGAAAGATGAAGAAGAAGATACAAAGAAAGATGAAGAAGAAAGACGGGGAAGAAGGAAGAAGAATAAGATAAGAAGAAGAAGAGGAGGAGAAAGATGAAGAAAATGATAAAGTTGAAGAAGGAAGACGAAGAAGGAAGAAGAAGATGAAGAAGAAGAAGAAGGTGATGAAGAAGAAGGATGAAGAAGAAAGAAGAAGAAGAATTTAAATAATTACAAGATGAACTAGAAGAAGCAGAAGAAGCATGGGAAGAAGAACATGAAGAAGAAGAGGACGAAGAATAGGAATACGAAGAAGGGAACGAGGAAGCAGAAGAAGAGGAAGAGAAAGAGGTTGAAGTAAAGGTAGAAGACGATCGTTTCATTCATTCTGATCCCTAGATTGTATGGCTTGTCTATCACGCTATTAATTGCAATTCAGTGATTGGACTACGATAATTAATGATACCATAACAACTTTCAAAATAATAACAAATAATACAACCAGTTATTAATCAGAAAGAAAATGTAAACCTTTGTTGCCAGGTTTCTAGAGGTAAAATCAATGGCAACAACCTTGACCTCATTGTATGATTGTGTGCTGTTGAATTGATAAGGGGACACTACGACAGTCCGCCATCTTGTGAGACATATCTTTATTTGGTTCGTTCCTTGCTTTATCTTCGTGTGGGACATATGTGGGAGATGGTGGTTACAGTTCTTGGTAATGACTAATTCTACTCAAAAGGTAATGGTATTCGCGAAGTAGACACTGCTGTCGGTGATGAAGTGTTAAATACTTCATTATTCTTCTCCTATTTCTTAGTCGACCTGTACTTCTACAGTGTCGGGTGCCCATGTGCAGGTCCCAGCTCTGGTATTAGCTGGATGTAGCCGGGAGGATTTTCTGTTTAGGCTTGGCTTGGCTTCGTTCATTCTCAATCTCCCGCTACCAAATGCTGAAAGGGCTTAAGTAGCCAAATGTAGTCCAGAGAACGGAATGCGTTGTGTTGTACGTAGTTTACAGGTTGACTGCGATATTTGCACCTTTCGGTCCAACACATCCGATTTCAGCAAGCATTTTTTGAGTACGGGGCTAGCATTCCCTATTCGATCCCTTCTCCTTAGCCAGTCAGCCCTGCTGCAGTCTGTTATCCAGGATTACCGCGGGGAGGTGTAGAAGGGTCTTGGCAGCTCTGGCTCGCTGGCCCTTGACGCTAGCAGTCAGCTATGGGTCTCTGACCATTGCACCTCAGCGCTGCTCAGCAGCTTGATCCATTTTTCTGTTTAGAAGAATAGGCTCGAGCAGCTTATTACTCCGCTTCGTTGAAACATTAACATTAACACTCAAACATTAGAGCAAAGTAGATCCGCAGCCTGTTAGGCGACATATCTGCTGCTCTTAACAAAGCACTTAACCATGCCCGTGTTATGCCATGTCGCACAGTTAGTCGCCTCTTACGACATGGTCTATGTGATGCAGTGGTACTATTCTTGTCTTTGTCATATGTAAAGACCCCGGTTGACCACTCGGGACTTCAAAATACTAGACCTCAACATGTATGCTGCATACCAACATGAAGTTAACCAAACTCCATAAACTCGACACTGTTAACAAAAATATAAACCCGCTGGAGGGAGAACCGTTGGAAGATGTGGATAGCTTTACCTATTTGGGCAACACAATTGAAACTTAAGGAGGTATAGATACGGATGTAATGATCAGAGTTGAAAAAAGCATGAGGGGGAATTTCTGACACTAAACAACATTTGGAGATACAGAGAAATCAAGATTCACACCAAAGTTAGAATATTCAACGCCAGTGTTAAGTCGGTGCTGTTGTATGGAGTCGAAACATGGAGAACGACCAGGGCCATACAATAAAGACTCCAGTTCTTCGTTAATTAACAGATGCTTACGAAGGATAATGGGCACACAGTGACAGGTGATGGTTAGGAATGAATAACTGTTGGCACAAAGTGACAGGTGATGGTTGGGAATGAATAACTGTTGGCACAAAGTGACAGGTGATGGTTGGGAATGAATAACTGTTGGCACAAAGGGACAGGTGATGGTTGGGAATGAATAACTGTTGGAACAAAGTGACAGGTGATGGTTAGAAATCATAACTGTTGGAATAAAGTGAAAAACAGCCACTGGAACAACAAATTAAGTGAAGAAAACGCGGCTGGATAGGCACCGTCCAACATAACTAGACAGGTTCTTACAAGGAATCCTCAAAGTAAGAGAAAGAAAGGTAGACCATAAATACACATAGAAGAGAATGTGAGAAGGTCCTAAGATTAAATGATTGTACATGGAGAGAGACAGAAAGAGCAGCCCAGAGTATGTTGGCAAGATGTTGTTAATGGCTTATGCACCCAGCGGAGCGACGGGCTTTGACTGATTGATTGATTGATTTATTGTATGAGATGGTGTAGTTATTTCCATTTCTCGCTGCCTTCTCTTCCTTAACAGTAAAACGGTTTCACATTTCCAACTGGGTCGAATGAAAGGATCCATATACCTTATACCCATATACACACTGTTAAGACACATATGACCTCCCTAACTGTTAAGAAATTATTGTTTTCCGTGCTACCATGTTGTTAAACTGTCCCGTATCGTCTCTCTTTATCACCACCGGTCTCTTTACTCAGCAATCATGTTATCAGCAGCTGGTCAAATAACTATCCTTTCATGATAAGATATAATTGTAGTTATTAGTCATTACTTTTGTTCTCTTCCATGTTCTTTGTTAGTGGAATAATACAATTGAATTTCTCACAATAAAGCTCCATTTCTGCCTTAATAGTTTTATCTTTTAACAGGGGGAAATCAAAAGAAAAACCAAAAGTGAGCCTTTTAAAAAACACTATACTCTCTAAATTTTGTATTCTTAACTCAACTTCTTTATACTGGTTTAAAAGATCAGATTAGGTTACTTCCCATGATCTAAAGATTATGTGCAGCCAATCTATTATTGAACGCATTCATTGACCCTGTCTTACTATTTCCTGCGATAATTCATTCCAATCATTCACCATTCTCAGATAAAACAATATTTCCTAGCATCTAATCTGGACCTTTCTTTAACTAATTTGTAGCTGTGCCCTCTTGTTCTTGTAGGCGGATGTACTTTTAAAAAAACGTGTTGTAGTTGTATTTATCCATTCCTTTGATTATCTAATAAACCTGTGCTAAATCACCTCGAATTCTTCTCTTTCTAAGCCACTGTAGGCCGATTTTCTGAGTTTTTCCGATTAATTATAATTCGAGAATCCTACTATCAGTTTTGTCGACCACTAATCAATTCACAGTTGTTAAATTATATATCAGTCTTGTAGGATGTGTGTAAGCTATGGTACATTGCTGTTACCAAAGGGATCAAGATGCTGAGCTGTGCATGAGTTGTAAGGGCCAGAGACCCAAAGCTGACTGCTGGTGCCAGGGTCAGCGATCTAGAGCTGCCAAGTCCCTCTCTACCTCCACGCGGTGGTCATGGATACCATGCTGCAATAGGGCATTCTGGCATGAGAGAAGAGATCAAAGAAGCAAGGCTAACCCGATACAAAAATGCAATTCTGATGTCGGATGTGTCGGACCAAAAGGTGCAAATATCGCAGTCAATCTGTAAACTACCGCACAGCGCATTTGGTACTCCGGTCTACATCCTGCTAATTGCAAAACAGTTTTAAGGGCTTGATATTGGTAGTTTGAGAATTAATGACAAAGAAGAAGCTGTTACCAAAATCGGGATCTGGGAAGCTGAGATGCTAGTCTGGGCAAGCACAATATGCTGACCAGGACGTCGCGTCAGTCATCACACAACACACTGACAATGACATCGCGTCAGTCAGGCACAACATACTGATCAGGACATCGCGTCAGTCAGGCACAACACACTGACCAGGACGTCGCGTCAGTCAGTCACAACATACTGACCAGGACATCACGTCAGTGTCAGGCACAACACACTGACCAGAACATTGTGTTAGAGTCAGGCACAACATACTGACAAGGACGTCGCGTCAGAGTCAGGCACAACACACTGACCAGGACGTCGCGTCAGTCAGTCACAACATACTGACCAGGACATCGTGTTAGAGTCAGGCACAACATACTGACCAGGACATCGTGTCAGAGTCAGGCACAACCCACTGACAAGGACGTCGCGTCAGAGTCAGGCACAACATACTGACCAGGACGTCGCGTCAGAGTCAGTGACAATATTCTAACCATGTAGCGTTCCGTGGAAACAGACTGTTTTAAAAAGTGAGTTTGTTAACCTCATGGTACATAGGAACGAGAGAGTAGAACAATTGTTACCCTCGTGATACATAGGAACGAGAGAGTAGAACAATTGTTACCCTCGTGATACATAGGAACGAGAGAGTAGAACAATTGTTACCCTCGTGATACATAGGAACGAGAGAGTAGAACAATTGTTACCCTCGTGATACATAGGAACGAGAGAGTAGAACAATTTGTTACTCTCATGGTACATAGGAACGAGAGAGTAGAACAATTGTTACCCTCGTGATACATAGGAACGAGAGAGTAGAACAATTTGTTACCCTCATGGTACATAGGAACGAGAGAGTAGAACAATTTGTTACCCTCATGGTACATAGGAACGAGAGAGTAGAACAATTTGTTACCCTCATGGTACATAGGAACGAGAGAGTAGAACAATTTGTTACCCTCATGGTACATAGGAACGAGAGAGTAGAACAATTTGTTACCCTCATGGTACATAGGAACGAGAGAGTAGAACAATTTGTTACCCTCATGGTACATAGGAACGAGAGAGTAGAACAATTGTTACCTTCATGTAACAGCGTTACATCGGAACGAGAGAAAAAAGTTTGTATACCTTTAAGTCTTATATTCATTGGTACATAGGAAAGAGGGAATAGAACCATTGAATATAGAACATGTGAGTGAAATCATTTAACCATTCGTACCCTAACAACATGTAGTCAATTTTACAATGTGAACGAAATCATTTAACCAATCTTACCTTCACAATTGGTGAGAAGACTAACATCTGGTCAGGTAGAATATACTTATCAGACATGTTAGTCAGGGTCAAGGGAAATATTCTGGCCAAGACCCTCACCTTGGCTTCCTAGTAGCCCTCCCAGGAAACGGGCTGCTGTCATGGCAGTATGGCTAACAAGGTGAGGTATCGACGTGATCCCCGTAATATCCCACGCAGACGAAGCCAAGCATAGCACAACCACATGGAGCTTCCCTATCCATCATCATCAGCATGCTCGTGATGTGTGGAAAGCTACTACACCCGGCCACTTAACGTCCATCCCAGGGAGCACAAAAGAGTAACCTACTCATTATGAGCATTCGAAACAACAACTTTCACAACATGAAGTCAGTTTTACAATGTGAGCGAGATAATTTAACCATTCTTACCTTCACATCATGAAGTCAGTTTTACAATGTAAGCAAGATAATTTAACCATTTTTACCTTCACATCATGAAGTCAGTTTTAAAATGTAAGCAAGATAATTTAATCATTTTTACCTTCACATCATGAAGTCAGTTTTACAATGTAAGCAAGATAATTTAATCATTTTTACCTTCACATCATGAAGTCAGTTTTACAATGTAAGCAAGATAATTTAACCATTCTTACCTTCACATCATGAAGTCAGCTTTACAATGTGAGCGAGATAATTTAACCATTTTTACCTTCACATCATGAAGTCAGCTTTACAATGTGAGCGAGATAATTTAACCATTTTTACCTTCACATCATGAAGTCAGTTTTACAATGTAAGCAAGATGATTTAACTATTTTTACCTTCACATCATGAAGTCAGCTTTACAATGTGAGCGAGATAATTTAACCATTTTTACCTTCACATCATGAAGTCAGCTTTACAATGTGAGCGAGATAATCTAACAATTCTCACCTTCACAACTTGTATTTAGCGGTACATGGGAACAAGCGAATGACACATTCTTACTTCACAACATATTACGAATGCGACAGAAAAGGTATTTGAAGGGAGTCTATCAGCTTCGGTATTTGAAGGGAGTCTATCAGCTTCGGTATTTGAAACAAACTGTTACAGAAACATCCACAACTACAGCAGACCTACAGTATGCATGCACTTTGAAACAAGGCAAAACTTCGAAGCTAATAAATAAACAAACCAGTGACACCACTCGAAAAGACAAGTGTATTTTAAGCACTCTCGGTGTCTAGTTATCCGAATCCCCTAACTCATGTTTTTTTCTTGCAGCGAGGCATATTCGTCACCTGAATGTCGGTGGCTCCATGCCAGATTGCCTGTAATTATGCTTTCTTTGATGTCTGATGTGTATGTTTTCATGGGCTTGCAATGCACCTGTATTTTTTAAGTGTTGTCGCTACATTCCCTTTTAAATGCCTGTGGCAATGCACAAGTACTTAGTTTTAGAGAAAGCTCTACAACGACCTTCACAATAATGATATGAAACATGGACACAACTTATTGATTAACTCACTGTTATCAGAGGTTCAGCAAAATAGAGAAATACGATTGATTGCTTGTCTAAAGTGATAACCGTTTGGTTACGTTCTCAGAAAAGAACTGGATATTTAAGAAAATTGGTTTGTAAATAATGTCTTGTCTAGAAAGCTAAAATATTTTATCCACATCAAAAGCCATAATGGCTTAGAGAGAACGATACTGGAGGATCTGGTGCCTGGAAAGCGGGGCAGAGGCAGACCGAGGAGAAGATAGACAGACACAAGACATCACGGAGGTCCTGAAAATGACAGCGCCGGAAGCGTAAGTTCTGGCTAGAGATCGAGAGTCTTACAGGTCGTCTGTTATGAGATTGACATTCTGCAAAGGACATGCTACATGATCTTGAAAATTGGTTAGGCTTGACTTCGTTCGTTCTCAATCTCCCGCTACCAAATCCTGAAAGGGCTTAAGTAGCAGAATGTAGTCCGGAGAACGGAATGCGTTGTGTCGTAGTTTACAACTTGACTGCGATATTTGCACCTAAGTCCAACACATCCGACTTCAGCAATTATTTTTGTGAGTACCGGGTTAGCATTCCCTCTTCGATCCCTTCTCCTTAGCCAGGCTGCCCTACTGCAGCCTGTTATCCAGGATCACCGCCTGGGGGTGGATAAGGGTTTTGGCAGCTCTGGATTGCTGGCCCTGACGCTAGCAGTCAGCTATGGGTCGCTGACCGCTGCAGCTCATGCGCTGCTCAGCATCTTGATCCCGAAAATTGGTTAGTAAACAACATTGTTGTTAGAAAGCTAAAATATTTACGACTGTGAGGCAGTGGTGCTATTCTTGTTCTTGACATATAAAGACCCCGGCAGACCACTGGAGTAGGCCTTCATCGAAAAACAAAAATTGTTAACCACAAAGAATACCTGGAAAACACTGAGTAAAATAATAATCACTTTTCATGTATGGCTAATGACACTGTATGAGACTCAAACATGGACTTGCAAAGAAGGATGAAAAAAAAAAGGTTGGAAGCGTTTGAAATGTGTTGCAATCGTAGAATGCACAAAGTGAGTGAACAGAAAAAGAACTAACGTCACTTGGGCAGGCACACAAAGACAAATGCTAAAAGGGGCACAGAAACAAAGATTAAGTTAATTAGAACACAATATGCGACAGAAAAGTCTTCCACAGAAAATAAAAAGGTCACGTTACAGACGGAACCAGAAACAGGGGAGACCAAGGCTCGCCTTGACCTTTCGAGCATGCTGGGACCTCAAAGTACGATCATTTGAGCAATGGGGAGGCATGTTCAGACAACCTACACACTCTCAGGACTAACCAATCAGATGATAGGGCCTGAGAGGCATGTTCAGTCAACCTTATACACACTCTCAGGACTAACCAGCCAGAGGATAGGGCCTGACGGGGAGGCGTGTTCAGACAACCTTACACACAGTCAGGACTAACCAACCAGAGGATAGGGCCTGAGAGGCATGTTCAGTCAACCTTACACACAGTCAGGACTAACCAACCAGAGGATAGGGCCTGAGAGGCATGTTCAGACAATCTTACAACCAGTCTTAGGACTAACCAACCAGGGGATAGGGTCCAATAGAGAGACATGCTGTAGCAATGTTTAAAAAAAACAGTCTTAGGTTTGACCAATCAGAGGATAAAGTCAAATGGAGAGGCGTGCTCAAGCAACCTTCCAACCAGTCTTAGGATTGATCAACCATAGGTTAGGATCCAATAGAGAGGCATGCTCAGACGACAACCTCCTTACATTCACCCTTAGGACTGACCAACCAGAGCGTAGAATCAACTGGAGAGACATGCTCAGACAATCTTACAGCCACTCTCATGGCCGAACAACCAAATGGTAGAGTCAACTGGAGAGACATGCTCAGACAATCTTACAGCCACTCTCATGACAGAACAACCAGATGGTAGAGTCAACTGGAGAGACATGCTCAGACAATCTTACAGCCACTCTCATGACAGAACAACCAGAGGATGATATCACATAGACAACAGTTTAGCTGGACAATTCTGAAAACTAACAAACAAATGTGTCGTCACTCATTCTCTTTATAAAGCAATTCAAACAGAGTCGGTAGGTACATCTGCTTATCTTTCTTCCGTTAATTTGCCTGAACATTTTTAGCTCGTTTCTTAAACATCTCGCGCGCTATCTTGAGGCTTACAAGTCGTGAGCTTTCACCAGTACAGCATCATCTCGGTCTAGGATCTCGTCAGGTGATTGAACGAACGCGACTTTCTGACACGGTACATAATTTCAAATATGATTATTTCTTTCGCACATTCTGTAAGTACTTGATGAAAGCACTTTGTAAGTGTATTGGTGTTTAGTAAACAAAGTTGCTGGAATAAAAGCAGACAAGTATTTACAAAGCACTCTGAAACGAGTGCACCAAACAACCGAACAGAAGGTGAAGATGACTTTTGTCATCTTTCCAAAACATGATGGTCTGAATCAGGATTTATTTTATAAAAACCTGGCGGTCTGTATAAAGATCCCCTTTTATAAACGTGGCTGTCTGTATCATACTTTTTCTAATAAACGTGGCGGTCTTTATCATAGCTTTCTTTCATAAACGTGACGGTGTGTATCACAGCTTTCTCTCACATACGTGACGGTCAGCATCACAAATTTCTCTCATGAACTTGATGGTCTGGGTCAAAGCTTTATATCATAAACGTGACGGTCTGTACCTGAATTTTTTCTCTCAATAAACGTGACCTGTCTGCATTATGTTTCTAACATGCGTGTCTGCATTATGTTTTCTCTCATGCTCATGATGTACCATATAAGGCTTTTCTCTGTTATGTGACGAAATATGTCGGGTTTTCTTTTTTAAACTCAGCAGTCTTTATAAAGATTTTATCTCATAAACGTGATAATTTTGTATCAGGCTTTCTTGTCATAAAAATGACGGTCTCTACACAGCCTACTGTAGATACAGGAGTTCCGACTCACGGAGAAATCCCTTTGAAATGTCCCATTCTACGGCTGACAAAATAACGGAATTTTCACGTGTCAACTATCAGTGCAACTATAATAGCGTGTTCTGGAAACAAAGACGGATATGCAGTTGGTTTCATGCAACATTATGTGAAAGGATCACTCTTAATAGTTATTTGTGTTTTGTACCGTGAATTTGTTTTATTTCTCTGTGTGGAGCATGGATTGTATATAAACCTTGGCACGATATTAGTTCCGTTATTTAGTCCGCGGTGGAATGTGACTTTTCTTGGGGGATTTCAAGATGTGTCAGACGGCCTATCTAAAGTAGAACATGGTCTATATCAAGTTCTTCCTATATAAACGTCATGATCTGTATGAGACCTGCCTCGACCTCACTCAGTTGATCCATCACATGACCCAACCAATGTAACACACGAACGTGCCGATATGTTTCAGGTTTCCTCCGCTACCTTAAAGCGTTAGCTAGTTAGCTTTCTTGCCACTTGTGCCGTTTAGCGTCGTGGGGAGCTTGAGTCGTCTATCCTGCGCCAAGTGCATTACGTCGGTCAATGGGAGCACTTGTCGTTGCACAATCACTCTGTCATCTATCCACCTGCCTCGCTGCCGCCCCATTACCCTGTAGCCAAATCCACCAGCATTGTAAGCCATCAGTGGAAGATGATGATTCTCATGAGATGACAAAACCAAGGTATTCTCTACCTGGAAATGTATTTGGCACAAGACGTAGTGCCGACCATACTTCGAATGTCGTCATTCCGCATTCTGTCTCTTCTGGTAACACCGATGACTTTCCTCAAACACTTCATTTCACAAGAAATCCACCTCATACAAGCAGAATAGGCATGTACACATTTCAGAGCTGAAGAAACAGTTGTATATACAGCAGCTCGGATTCAACAGTGCACAAACCACTTCGAAGTAAGAGAACGGTAATAAGAAGACGATTCGCGCAAGAAACAGATAAAGAAGAAGAAGACTGGGTTCAAACTAGTGCACTAACCACTTCACTACAGCGGTCCCAACGTAGACGGACAATGGAAAAAAAATGCGAAGCCGATGTGTACAAAAACGATAAATGAAATGGAAGAGTGATTCACATTGGGAAAAGATTAAAATCATTAGAAGAAAATGGAGCTTGTATAGATGATTCGAAGATGATGAAGCGCAAAAAGAACTTGTAGAGAAAAAAGAAGAAAATGAACAGAACGAACAATAACATGTAGAAGAAGAAGTAAAAGTAAAAGCGAAAGGGAAAAAGAAGGGAAAGAAAACAAAAAAAAGAATAAGACAGAAGAGTAAAATGAAGAAAAGGATGAATAAAACGTATAAGGAAAATAAAGAAGAGGAAGAAGAAGATGAAAAACAATAAAAATGAAAAGGAAATGAAGAGGAATGAAAATGAATGTGAAGAAGAAGAATTAAAAAGAAGAAGCACGAGAAGAATAAAACGAGAATAAAAATAAGAAAGTTCAAAAAGAAGAAAGAGAATAATAATAATAATAATAATAATAATAATAAGATTCGGGCAAAAAGAAGAAGAAGAAG